>JAQIVZ010000032.1:0-152037 GCA_034700945.1 Arrhopalites spinosus
AATCCTTTTACATGTAAAAGGTAGCGAAAAGATTCTCGCTCTCAACTCCATTCCCACTAACAAACGCGCTCACTGTACATGTATATATAGACGCCATATGCACATTCAGTCAAGTTCAAGGCTATAGCCACACGCCATTTTCTGCATCATTTTTTATCAGACCTCCCTATCTTCCTCGTTTTCAAGAGCTTCTTGCTCACTCTTCTGTCGAGAATATCAAAAGCCCCCCTCCTCCTCTACCCCCTCCCCTCTTTTGGTAATCTTCGTTATGTAATCAGAGGTCTCGTGTACTTGCTATTGGTGATGTACTCCTATGAATGTTTCCCCATTACTTTTTACTTTGATTTTCAAACACTGCCTTATGGTTATGATGCTCGTTAGAGTGCCTCGTCTTTTCTGTCTCTAGTAAATGACTCCATTTAGTGAATTTCACAAAGTTCTACTTTACAGCTTACAAAATTCCTTTTAAATTTTACCAACTCAAGTAGACTTTTGAAATATTAAATGAATTTTGTCCACATTGTCACAAACTTTTTACTAATCCTTCATAGTTTGATTGTTGATTGGTGGCCTCAGTAGTAAATGATTTTGTTCTTTATTTTTAGGAATATCAAGTACTTATTGATATGTTTCCATGTTTGTTTTCAATTCTCTGTTAGCAAAGATACGATGGAACAAGATTAATTTGTCATTAAATTTGTCATTAACATCGACTGCATGAGTACATGCATGAGCATTAACTTTAAATAGTTTTAAGTGTAGGGGTTGAGTGTCCATCATTATAACTGCTTTGGTAGGATGGTCAGCTCAAACGTCATAATAAAAGTTGGTGGAAAATGGTATTTTAGAGTATCTAATTTAATTAGAGACTTTGGAAAATATAAATGCCTTCTAGAATAAATAAATTTGCCAACTTGTTTTTATTTTATGAGCTTCAAAATCTACAGTTTGAGGGAAAATAACAAGGTTTATATTTTGTGGATGGAATTCTTCTCTAAATGAACAATAAATTCTTTAAAATTATACTGTGGGTTAAGTCTTAAAAACTAAAGTTTCTTCATAATTAAATTTATTCTTCTAATCACAGTTTATATAAATATACTCTGACATAGGGTTCATATATTGTGCTTTAATCAAAATGAGTCCTTTGATCAGCTCAGGTTTTGTCAACATAAAACAAGGGTACCTTTTGTATTTGACTCTTTCCTACTAACATTTGTCAAATTGAATGAGTTTGGTCACCGCCTGAAATGAAATGATTGAAACGAATTAGTTTCAGGGTGAGAAAGGCTTCGGCTTTTTTTGAGTAAGGGAGACAAAGGAACGTTGGAGAAAGTTGGAAGAGATTGAAGGGTCAATTAAGAGTCAACTATGTGCAAAGTTGGCAACGATTCCTAAGGCCTCCGTGGCGCAATGGCAGCGCGCTCGGCTGTTAACCGAGAGGTTGGTGGTTCGAAACCACCCGGGGGCGGAAGCTTTTTGCTATTTTTTCTCCCAAAATCTTATCTTCAGATACTGTCAATGGACATTATTTATAAACTAACTTTTGCTTAAATGTTGTGCAAATGCCCAACAGAAGATCATGTCCAATTTTTTAGTTTTGTCAAGGAAATTTCATTGACTCATCGTCAGTAGTGGTAGCCGGTATAAACACGCGTAGTTGGAAAGGTCAAAATCTGAGGTACTTTCACTCAAAGAAAGCTCTCCAAATATTCTAAGATTAGTAGTGGCTTGTAGAGACCCTTTTAAAAATGCTTCACAACTTTTAACCCCATCGCCACCCATCAAAGACCATGGTTGAAAAGAGAATGAAAGTTTTAGTCACAGGAAAGTTGCTTTCTCTTATGCACATTGAGTCAGCTGTTGACCGACTTGAGTGGTTTACAATTTTTTAACTCATGAAACTAACTATAAAATTAATAATGTTTTACATAACATGATTTGAAGTAAATGTTCATCAGAATAACTATTTAGATGGGAATAGTATTTTCCTTTCTGTCTGCTTAGTTTTCACCATCAAAGGTTTGTATTTTCTTTGCTATCCTTGAAATTGCCCGCAATAATGCCTCAAATCTTTCGGAAATCGTCAATTTTAGATTCAACATTTAATTTGTGTACTGAACAGTCATGTCAGTTAAGCATGCAATCATTACTGGCCCACCAGGTAACAGCTTGATATTGTAAAATCTATACTTTTGAGTTTATTGCCTTTTTTGTACCATTTTATTCTTATTCTTGTAGGGGTTGGAAAGACAACACTTGTACAAAAAATCTGCACTATTTTAAGAGAAAAGAACATTGAACATGATGGATTTTACAGTCGAGAAGTGAGAGAAAGTGGAGAAAGGACTGGTTTTGAAATTGTAACTTTGAGGGGTCAAGTTGGGATGTTAGCAAGTGTCAAGTATGTTTCAAAATGACAAATGTATATCTCTGCAATTGTAACTTAATGCATTTAACTCAATCAATTTCGTGTAACGGTTTCTCAGAAACTTTCTCTTTATTTCTAGATCGACAAGTTCAAAGAAAGTAGGGAAATATGGAGTGGAGGTTGATGAGTTTGAGACCGTCACCTTACCTTTATTTGAGAATTTGGTACTGTTCCGTTCCTCACATATGTTATAAAAAAGATTGACATAATTTCGTTCTAAAACTCCTAAACTCCTGCATTCTATGTAGTACAGAACAAGAAGAATGGAATACTCGTAATTGATGAAATTGGGAAAATGGAGCTCTTCAGTGATAGGTTTAAGGCTGCTGTAAAGGAGGCTTTTCAAATGACAAATCTAGTCTTGATTGCTACAATTCCAGTCCCAAAAGGTCCAAAAATTCCTTTTGTAGAAGAGATTAGAAATCATTCAAAAGGCAAATTATTTCAAGTTAGTTCTATTGTTTGTTTTTCTCTTTCATTTATTGTATTGTTTCTTTTTTTATTTCAAAACATGTTACAGGTATGAAACTACATGAAACTTTTGTATACTAAATTTGTCTCGTTCCATATCAAATGCAATGTTTAAAATTAATTATTTATTGCTTTAGGAATAGTACATAGGGAACGATATAGTAGTAGTACCAGGTGACCCTGAGCTTAAATAAGACGCGTTATCACGGGTCACCTGACTATCAGTATTATTATGATCAATTGTGAGACCAAGCTCTAAAACAATAACAATAATAATTTCTTGTTTCTTTTGTGTGTAACAGGTAGACAGACAGAACCGAGACGTCATCATAAAAGATATCCTCGCAACTATTTGCATTTCATAAAATGTGGAATATTAATTTAATAACATATCTACGTAAATATCTATACTGAATTATTATTAATTAAAACATGTTTTTTTTAAATAATAAATACTCTTCAATTTCCGTAATAATAACGATAAAAACAATATCATGATAACAATTTAGTTAATATTTTTTGTATTATTACTATCGCGGCCTTGAATAATTATTTTGATAAAAAAATGCATAGCATACGGTTTTTGTTGTAACTCTGAATTTCAGAGTCTAGAATCATAAATATTCTGACACAATGCGTTTTTTAAAGTTCATCATAAATTATGATTCATAATGAACAAATAAACTAAATTCTATGAATTTAGTAAAAGATATAAGAAAGTATTTTTAAAACATTTCTTACATTTGGAAGAAATTAGCGTCGTTCCAGCCGAAAAGTATTCTTATTACAACGATAAACGTGCAATAGATAAAATGTCTTTCGTTTCTGTAGATGTACATTCAAGACAAATATTCTAATTTTTGTTCGCATATAATTATTCGTGACAAAAACAAAAATCAATTTTTTATGGTATATAAGTATACTGATTAATTATAAAGTGACATAAGTATAATATATTAATTTCCTGAGAGAACAGAATTGTAAATTTTACTATCAGCCTCAAAACCATGACAGACCATTAGTTAAGTGTTTCAGTAATACTAGAACATTTTAAAAATAATATTAAATATAATTATTATAGTAAGAAATCTCTGGCCATTAAAATTGTAAAATTATTAATTATGAACGCTCACATTTTTCATGTTGACTTAACCAAATACACAATTCTTTTGGGAATATTTACTGAATTCAGGGAGAAATCTGACGAGACTAATTTAAACACATGGGACTAAAATACCAAAAAGTAAACCATAATTCGTTTTTGGATAAACAAATACATATTCTGAATGACAAGTACAATATTAAGAGCTTGTAGTTAGGAAACTGTTTAAACCCACAACTAAAAACTGTTGAAGATTTTCAAAGCAAAAAATCGACACAAGGACTGGAATTTAAGAACATTGAGAGTGGATAACATAAATAGACGGATTACTTTTTTTGTTCGGAGAGCTACTGTTGATGTGTGTCTATTATAAAACTATCCATCTTCCCGATTAAAAACGACGCCAATTTAAAAGACTTGAAATTCTGGAGGGCTAAAGAGTTTTAAATTAGCACATCATGGACATTAGAGAATTAGCGTACGCCATTGGCTTCACATCTGGATGGGGCTAAAGAATAATAAACACATGGAATTGTTGTAAGAAAATACTCAATGATGAAAACTTGTCATTTTAATACATAGCTTTGAAAAAAAAAACTTACCACAGCTTCAAAAGTAATAAACTTAGGAACCATTTGATCTCCTTTCAATCGGATAAAGGCTCCTTTATTTCCTATGGTATCACAATAATTTGGAGCTGTTGGGGAAAATAAAAAATACTTTAGAATGAAATACTACAGATAGGTCGGCTTATAAGCAGGTTGTTTATAAGAGTATACTTACCAGAGAAAACTGTAATGCATTTTCCGTCGTGCGATACTTCATACCCTGTACATTATAAGAAATGAGAGTAAATTAAAGAATGGTAAGGAAAGACCGTTTGTTGTTAAAACTAATTGAAAGTTTTCATCATTTTACCTTCCGTTTTGACTTCATGACTTCTCACAACATAATCTAATGAATTCTGTTGAATAATAAAAGAGAAATATATATAAGACAACATGAATGCACATTTCAGGCAATGATTATTCAATAATCATTATTGACAATTATATGATGACGTGCTCAACCTACCTTTTGAAGAAATTTTTCAGTCACATCTGGGCCAAATTGAATTCCTACTCCTCTTTTCGACGGTGCTCGTCCTGAAAAAGTGAAACAAATATTAGAAATAGAGTAAAAGAATGGTTAGGCCTTCAGTTGACCAACACTGTACCTGGAGCAGCTTGAGGATCGGACCACAATAATTCACACATGAGACCTTCATCGGGTGGCTGTCGGTTTCTATCTATACCCCTAATGTCATCAAGTGACACATCATCAGAGGAAAATAGTCCACCATGCATAACTAGAACACGATTATTGAGACAATGACATAGTGGGAGCCAATTGTAGACTTCTGTGAACAGCTCCGCCATTTGAGTATTATACTTTGCTTTGACTTCACCATCAAAACCGTACATTTGATTCATATTAGAGCTCTCATGGTTACCTAATTAAAAGAGAAATATGAAAAGTAAGTTAAATTGAAGATAATTAAAATCGTATAGCCATTATCATCAATCATTCAGTAATTACCTCGTGCCATAAAAAAGTGTTTAGGATATAGCAACTTGAAGGAGAATAATACGAAAATACATTCCACCTGAAACAAAATTATGACAATTAGATTCTAGGTTCTTTATTTTATTATTATATCATTATAATTCATAATTAATTTTTGATGTATGTATTATTTAATTGAAAATATAACACACAACATTACTAAAATGATGCATGCATTTTCAATCACTCACCGAGAACGACCCTCGATCCACGAAGTCCCCGTTGAAAAGCTACATTACAGAGCAAAAAATGGGTTTAAAGTCACAATTAAAAAGATTCCTTCAATGTTTACACAATTGACAAGTAGTGAAAAAGCATTTATACTCACATATGGATTAGCTTCTGACGGTAGGCCATTGATTTTGAAAATATTCATCAAATCATAAAATTGTCCATGAATATCACCTAAAAACATGAATTATTTAACATTGCAAATATGTGACATGTGTGACTGAATTTTAAACACATGAAAGTACAAATTACTCACCACAAATTGTAAACTCATGGTCATCCGGTATTGTGACGTCCAGTAAAGCTGAAGAAGAAAGAACAATAATTGTGTAAATTTTAATAATGGAGTCACAATGGATATGACAAATTCTATCGAATACGTGACTGTATTATAGTGCTTTCAATTTAAAATTTAAATACCTGGTTGTTCTTGAAGATATTTTTTTATGTCTAGAAGAATCTGTGAGATACACAAGATCAGTCAAGGTTAAAATATTTCACGGAAAAAAGCAAGTTTTGACCAGATAAACTAAGCTAATACTTGATAGAAGTGACGTTTAAGATTAAAAAAGAAGGGATAAAAGACTATCATATCTATTACTTACTTGATAAGCAAATTTACGATGAAGAACTTTTTGTGCTACAAAATATTCCATTAAAGATGTCACAAATTCATTAGTTACTTCGCCGTTCACAAGTTGAGGGCCTGTGTAGCTATCCTCTACAACTAAATAAATAGCAAAAGAGAGTCAAAATTAATGGATGTATGTATATAAAATCAAAATTTGATTAACAAGTCTTAAGAAATATCAACTCTAAAAGTTACCTATTGTATCGAGTGTCAATGCAATTGTTTCAGCTACTGATTTTTTCCCGTCGTCAACACTAATCGCTTTTTCAAATGCTAATTTTCTAACGATCTTACTACATTCATTCAATTTCATTTTTGCATCTTTATCATTAGGCCGTGCGGTTGCCACCTGTAGTGAAGAAAGAAATACAATTAAGTAACTTCGTAGTTCATTAAATTGAGTTTCCAAATTGATTGATTGTCAATTGTTTTTACTACACACGTACCGTTTCAAAGTCCTTGAGGGCCTGTTTAAATTTTCCCAAGGACCTAAAAAATTGACAGGGATACTTTATAACTTGATTTTGAATATTACCTATACGTATTGTGAATTGTATTTTTTAAAGATAAGAGGTAACAGTGTAAAATCAAGTCAAAATCTATACACACATGTATGCAGCAGCTCTACGGTAGTACCCTTTGACATAAGATTTGTCTAGGAATCAAATTGTTCACGTAAACAAAAGTAATTGTACATTTTAAGTACATTTTAAGATTAATCCAAAATGATTGGTCATAGACAAATAATGTTAAATATTTTAGAATACCCAATGAAATAGCGGTCGTCGCATCCGACAAAGCATATCCCACACATTCAGTTCTCAAGTAAGTGATACTTCGATTTGCATAATAAACAGCAGACGGAAATTTTTCAATAGCTTTGGTATACAATTCGATCGCAGTAGCATAATCACCAGCTACAAATTATTCAACAATAAAATTCATTTCATTAAATTACTGCTTGAAGGGAATTACTAGTACTTCTATATGAAATTAACAAAGAAATTAGTCTTTATGTAATGCTAATTTCCAAAGCCCCTAGACACCGGTAATTAGATGATAAAATGGAATTTCATATTTGGAGAATTTAAAAAAAATCATCACCGCACTTACTTTTAAATGCCGCATTTGCCTGTAAATGTTCAAATAAAATCATTATTAATTTTAACACATACATCTAATTAAAATACTCTCCTTTGATCAAACGTCAAAAGGTCACTTACAGCATTTTTGGAGTCCTCTGCAATTTGCTGATCCGTACAATTATCACCTTGTGAATCAGACATAGCGGTTTCTACACAAATCAAAAAGAATTTTTTACCAAAGTCGAAGAGACGAAATTTGGTCAAAATGAAGTACAAATTCCTCCAGTCCGCTTACCCGTTTATGTTCAAACAATGTGAGAGACAGTTCTGGAAATGGCTCAATCCCGTCTTTAACAGGTTAGGCACTTGATTTACAATTATTTTAAGTTTAAAACAATGAAAAATAGCAATGAAACAACAATTTTTTCCTTCAGTCTAAAACTTGGCACCATGAAATCCCATGTGCAAGTTTTCAAAAATTATCCGCTTGGCGTTTTTAATGTCTTAGAAAAAATAATTAAGTTTTGACTGACAATGAGTCAAATACTGTCTCATCGATGAGACCAATTATTTTAATTGGATTGATTATAATTATGAGATCACCATTAAGTTCATTGAGCTTTCTCATCTCCAGTGTTATCATGACGTAAATAAAAAAGCGAATCAATGCTCATACTTAGAAATTCTAAGTTAGAATCAATGCTAATTTTAGTAAACTTTTGTAGAAATGAATGCATAATCACAATTATGTCATTTGATATAGCTATGACAAAGACCGGGTTAAAGAGGTTGGGGCTGACAGGGCTTGTGCAGAATGGCTGATGCGGAATGGGGCAATGATCAAGTTTGAAAAGACTGAAGAATGGCAAAACGACTATAATGCCTTACCACCATTAAATAAGAAGCCTAAAATTAGTGAAGTAAATATCTGTCCGACCATTACAAGTTCAAATTAAAAGTTAAAACATTGTTCTTAAAAGTATTAAATTCTTTTATTGACAGGTTGATGCTACAGACTCCAGCATTTCCATGGCTGGTGGTGGCTTCCGCTATTTTGGTACAGGGCTATTCTGATTCTTTTCAATAAATCTACAATAAAAGTACATGCGAATTAATATGATTTATATGACAGAGAACCTGGGCATTCGTTCAATAAAACTCCATCGCTGTAATTATTTGGAGGACGACGCTTTGAGCCATCTCAAATGTCTTGCTCATCTCAAGGAATTGCAAGTCACTTCGTGTGGGAATATCACAGATTCTGGAATTCTCGATTTGGAAAACGTCAAGTAAGTCTAAATGGGACAAAAAACTACATTCACACTAAATACCATTTTCTTATTTTTTAGAAGTCTGGAAAAACTTTACATGTACGATTTACTGGGTGTTAAAGATCGGAAAAAATGCATTGAAGTTTTGAGCCAGGCCTTACCCCAATGCGCTATTAATTTTCCATGGGCACAAGAGTCAGAGAGACCCAAGAACTGAATATCATCTCATCGCATCTCAATATCGTCAATCGCAGACCCGTCATATAAAAATATTATATTCTTAATTCTAAGTCCTGTATTGTAAAGCATGGTCTCTTAGTAATTTTCTAGCCAACAAAATTGTCTGTGCACGAAACGTATTTTCATCTGGAATTTTCAATAAATATTTTGATGTTTATTAAAATATTTTATGACTTTTAGGCTAACAGTTAAATTCTTTTTTTAAATAATAACATTCGACAACATTTGACTTCATAATATCTATTGATTTTAACTTATACAAAGCCAGCTCCATATGAGAGAGAGCACAGCACCAAAGGACAAATTAATTGATCACAGTACTGCTCATAAATTGTCATCGTCTTACGTAAATAGTTTACTTTAAAATATTCTAAATGACTCGTGTCCTTTTATGTTGGACTACACACATAGCGCTTCAACTGTGATTACATGAATTAATTTAACGAAAATATAACACTCTACTTAAGTTACGAAGAAAATAATCTTATAGTAATGATTGAGATTACTAAATTAAAAGTTATTGCAGAATATTTTGAAAGAATCATCAAGGACTATATACTGTTTTACTTACGATAACTGTATTTCTTACATGTAAATATGTTACTTTACAGCGATTATTATTAATTCTGCGACATAGATTCGATTGAAATTGTGTCGAAAGAACGGAAGGGAAGACAGACACTTTGGTTATTAGGCTGCTAGAATTGTTCCTTCCTCTGACCAGAGAGAAAAATGTATTTCTTTGCCTGAACTATTGTTCTTTTGCTGTAAATAGTACAATACCTACCTATAAAGTAATATGTATTATAAAATTACCAATTAGTTTATTCAACAGGACCAGTTTTCTTGACAAAGTTTTGTAGGGGGTAATGTTCACTGTATTTTGAGACGTGTTCTTGCATCTCTTTTAACTGATTTTCCAACTGTGGCGTCATTCTCTCATATACGTCGGTAAATAGAAGTCTCCAGTCTGGCTTTAAAACCTTCTCTGCTTTAGCAAAGGACTCCATAACCTATAAAGAGAGGAAACAGAATTTTAGTATAACAACTTTTGATATTATGTACATAGACAAACACATCATGCTAGCAGACAATGTACTAGTAATAGTCTACTCTGTCTACTACATATGCTAGTTTACAATATGCTAAATTTCAGAGGATGTAAGGTTTTTAAAAAAAATTATTTCGAACTTTTCTTTTTGACTTTTGCTTCCATTCCTCTTCTTTGGCATCATTCCACCAGTCACGACGAACCATATAATTTCGTAGACGAGAAATGGGATGATCTGTTGAATCCCAAAATCGTACTTCATCTACAGATCGATAAGCTGAACCTGTAAAATGCAGAGAAAAAAAGACTCGTTACATGTTTCGAAAGTCTAGTACAACTCAGGGTTAATTAAACAATTAATAAAAACGTACTGTCATCTGAAGTGCTATGATGGCCTATGCGGTATGTCATGGCTTCTACAAGAACTGGTCGATTTTCATTCACTGCAATTTCACGGGCAGCTTTCATAACATTGTACACAGCAAGTGTGTCATTACCGTCAACTCTGATGGATGAAATTCCATAGGCTGGTCCTCTGCCTGCTATTCCATCTCCTCTGTACTGTTCATTTGTTGGAGTAGAAATGGCGTAGCCATTATTACGACTGATATGAATAAAAGTCAATACCATAATTAGAGTCATCTCTTTGACTTTGAACTGTTGTTCAAAACTTCTCAATTATTTGCACATACTGAATCAAAATATAACTTACCAAAAAAATATAATCGGACACTCTAAGGTAGCGGAAAAGTTAAAAGCTGCATGAGCATCTCCTGCAAAATTAAATCAAATAAAACAGTAAAACCAATATCGTCCTCATATAATCCATATTCACCATAATAGAATGTGCTACTTAAATTACCTTCACTGGCTGCACCTATTTTTGTAAAGGTATACAAAGAAAATTTTTTTAAAATTTATTCTAAATGTCAATCTAGAATATTCTTTTGAGAGTAACAATGTTTAAAAAAATTAAAAAAGAAATCAATTTGCCTTCTCCAAAGTAGCAAGCCACACAGAGCCCATTTTGAGCACGCTTAAAAGCGTATGCTGCTCCAGTTGCTTTAATAAAACAAAACCATCATTGTTATTCACTTTGTTTTGGTCTCAATTAAAGTTAGCTAGTAAATTATATGTACAAACATTCGACATTGTACATTAAATATTTGTATAATTGCCCACGACAATGTCACGAACTGTTTACCTTGTGGAAGTTGAGTCCCCAAAGGTGAAGAAATGGTTACCTATAATATATTGATGGAGAGTTGTTTTTTATAAACTAAATGTGAATGAGCTACAGAAAAAGATTCAAAAATAAATTAATTCCGCTTACAAAATTTAACTCTTTTGTTCCATAATGAACAGGCATTTGTCGTCCCTTGCCGATATCAAGCTCATTTCCATAACATTGATTCATGAAAGAGTCCAACGGAAAGCCTAATGAACGAATTCAAAAAGAAAAAACAATACAGTTTATAACGCAAAAAAAACCAAATAAATGTTTCATATTATGAACATATTTTTAATTATTGTTACCTCTCCACATGAGAATTCCAGCTTCTCGGTATTGACCAAAAACTAAATCTTTTGGGTTAAGTGCTGCTGCCGAACCAATATGAGTACCTTCTTCACCATAATTAGTCATATAAAAAGATATTCGTCCCTGACGTTGAGACTCGTACAAAATTCGATCCATTGAATTTAATAATGTCATGCTCTTGTACATTTTTACAACCATGTCTTCTGGTAGCTACAAGATAAAAGTGAAAATAATAAAATCCCAGTTGTGCAAATTACCATTTCTTCTTTTAGGGAAAATTAATGTACGTAATAAGCATGAAGTATTCTTACTTGTGGATCTTGATCAGCATGTAAAACTACTCCCTTTTTATCCATAACCCTGTAAACTGGAATTCCATCATACAAATCTGACTTGATAAATTCCATTCGATCGGTCCATTTTGCTTTGGATCCTGGAAATTGTGGTAGTTCTTCATCGCCAGATTGTTTGCACTAAAATAAAGTTTATACCTTTCATTTATTGACAAAAAACCAAAACACATGCAGACTACGTTTTATCAAATAAAGATAAAAAAGCACATGGACACATAAAGTGTATAATTATTTACCAGAAAAAAAAACCTGATTTAATACAATAAATATTTGTTCGTGTATGAAATAATTAATATTTTGCAAATAGTCCACTTACCAGAATTGAGCCTGTAGAAAATTTTTTTGTTACAGCTAATTGCAAAAATTGACGACGGGATATATCATTGGAATGAACTAAACGCCTTGACCCAGCTATAAACTTTAATATGCGGCCAGCCATGGCCAACTAGTTTGTATTGTAATTGAATAAATAATTAAACTAATTTTGTATTTTTGCAGAAACCAGCACAAAAATTGCAATAATCCAAACTTTCTTTTGCCGCCATGCAAAAAAAAATTCGCAAAAGATCATAGATAAATAAAGTGCTCATTATGCTTCATGCTACGATTCTCAATAAATGGGACTAAACGTTACAAGACACATTATCTAAGATAATAATCGATTTATTACTTGATTATATTCAATTAACTAGTCATATTTTCACGCCGTTCATATTATCACAGATTGAAAAATTGCTTATATCATATAATGATCTTGTATGATTTATACATACTTTACAGTTCTTGTTGCATTTTAGCTAATTATAGATTCGTACTTACTAAATAGAATAAAAATTATATAATGGTTACATTCAATTCTTTCGGTATCGATACAAAACTTTTCTTTAAATAAAACTCCTTTTGCTCACACACCAGGAATCATATAGTTTGATATCTGTGTTCATGGAAGGGCAATGTCAGACAAATCTAATTCCGTCTGTCTGAGAAGTTTTACTAGTTCTAAAACTTACTTTCAGTAAACCGTGATGCAACACAGACTCAAGATTATTATTATATACTTCATACCATTTCAATTATACGGTTATTGTAATTGTGACGGATACAACGACGATTTAAAAATATTTTCATAATTCCATATAGAACTTACTTTTGGTAACGTGGTTCAAACAAAATTATGCATAATTCTAAGTAGTTTGCAACTCAGCAAACATTCGTAAGTGTCGTTATAACTTCAGACATATAATACAATTATTTTTAACTTATTACTTCAATTTTAAATTTAAACTACACATTACATCATTGTAAGTGTCCCCAACTTGGGGACCCCAAGTCATACTTGAATCGTATGGATCATTATCAAATCATACTAAAGAAAAGAAAGATTTATAATACATATTATTTACTCACGCTACACTAAAAATAAATGTTGAGAATGTATAAGGTATAAAATGCTCTCAGGTGATAGGTTAGCAGCTACCATCATTTCTTTACAATTGAACAGATTGTTGTAAAACAACATTACTTACTATCTCATAGTTTAAAAATATCAACTTAAAAATAACTTTAGAGCAATAAGAATAAACTAATGAAATAATAATTACAGTTTATTAATAAAAATATTAGTGGAAAGTTACTGTAAAGTTATTCATTCTATATCATGATGAGATAAAGTCTCACCAGTCATAAAAGTTAATAATATAGCCACAGTAAAAATAACTGGAACAACAAAATTCCAAAAGAACACAATATTAGAATCCTAAATACATTTGATGCTATCTATATTCTAGTGAGCAAAAAGGTGCTAATCAGTATCATACCTTGGAAGCTTACAGAAATAGATAATTTGTGACAAAATATATATGACAATCCTTTTAAAAAAAATCCCCCCATTAAGCGTAATAAACCCATAAACAAAATTAAATACAAAAATCATTGAAATAAACTTAATTTACTGTATCCATAAATTATTAAAAAGTCCATGTTTATAGCCATCGGGTTAATTTTTATACATTACGATTGTACTCACTTACTGGTCTAACCTTAACAATTAAGTTTACCATTATGTTTTACATAACAAAAATTGGTTTTTTTATACGAAATTACAGTAATATCGAAAGAAAAATAATGGCATTAAAAAACAAATGCAGTAAGAAAATACATATATATGACACCAAGCAGTAGCGTAGAAAAACAAACACAAAAAAAACAATAGTCCATCTGATGAACAAATTATCACGAAAAAATGAACAAAGAACGTTACGGATTACACACGATTATTATAAATGTACGGAAGCACAGTGAAAGTTCGTGTTCATTGCACGTGATATTACATTATATATTAAGGTAGATGTATCATAAATATTACGTTTCCATCCATGTGCACTCCTGTTGACAGGTAATGGTGCAGATTCTTCACATTTTATAAGCTACCAATATCATTAAATTTTTTCAATTTACTTGGTAGACCGTCAACTTTGAATAGAACAGGATCTGCCCGAAATTCGACAGGTAACAGAGGCATGTAACCGTAGATTTGTGCAAATTTATTGATACAGTCCGTTCGTTCTGCAAAGAGAGTAATAAAAAATATATATGTCTGTCCTTTAAAATAATTTAGCCGTTACAAATATACATGTGCGAATATTTACCAGACATATGACCATATGCCGTGGACAACATTTCATTATTGAGGCATGTTGGGCACTTGAATTTCTTTCTTGGTGTGACCTATCACGAATTCAAAATCAAATATGACTAGATTATTGTATGTACATATAAATGTAAATAAATATGTATGTATACGTATCTAATTCATATACGACTCGTATCATACGAGAGAGAGATACGAAAGAAAAAATAGAAAAATAAGTAAAAAACGGGAAATGTTTCAAGAATATATGTCATCCGGGAGTAAAGTTTTTCAATAAACAATTGTGATAGAGTACACAAGAGAGAGAGAGGAAACAAAGTGATTCTGTCTCTCCCTCATGCGTATCGGTAACCGGCTTCATGCCAACATGCATTGTTTAACATTATATATAAAGTTGTACATGGAAAGATAATAATCTACAAGATTTGAGGAAAACATTTGAACAATATTTATACAAAAAAGAAAAACAAAGAGATAGAGGACAGATGCACAAACCTTGATAGGAGCTTTTCCAGTATGATGAGACACCAAAAAATTCATTGCAATATCTTCACAGTTCATTTTGGCATCCACCCATTCCCTTATATCACCGGGTAGTTGGTAAGTGTAAGCATGATGCCAGAACTGAAAAATTATTTCATTCATTCACTTATATATGCATTATTACTTTCTCCTTTCTTCCTTTCTTCACATTCTTACTGCACACATAATGAGGCACATAATGGATTGCCTTTTCAAGTATAGCTTTCTTTCTCATACATTCTATTCTAAATATTTGAATGTCATTCAATTTAGCTTTGAATTTATTATGACAGTATATCTAACACTATTACTACATCTGTGCTATTACTACAATCATAAAGACCTATCCATGTGTATATTATTCTACATATTCTCATGTATGGAACGTATTACATGAAATTTAATCCCGAGAGGGTTAAATTGAATCCTTGGTTATGAACAACTATCACACAGATACTTTTGAATATATATAGTGTCAATATTCCAACTGAATTCAAAACTACCGTCTGAGGCTCAGACTCTGAGCTAAAAACTAGAACCTAAAAGCTCCTGAAAGAACCCACTGAGATTCCTTCATAGAGAACTATATCGTAGGAATGAAACAGAAAAGAGAATGATGAGGCCAAGGAAAATGTTGAGAAATATTCGCAATGAGATGATGATATTATACCATCCTCAGCCAAGTCAAGCCAAGACTACTATAAAATCTTTCATCCTAATGTTTCTCGGCTGTCAAAACCACTGCTATTACGACGACATCATAATGTAGATTACTTACTTATATATATATATATATTTCTTCTAAAATACTATAAGGTTGGAATTATTTTATCTTTATTACTTTATGATAAAACGCTGCACCGGTTAAAACCATGGATATTTCATTGGTCCATTCGGATTCATACTTCCATCGTTGTGTCCCATTGTCCCAGACGTGAGACCGACTGGGGAATCCTACTATTCTGTCTGGAAATTCACGCCAACACTGTAAAATTTTGTCAAAATACCGAAAAAAACAGTCAGTACATGTTATATTATACACTCTGTAATTATGAAAATACTTTTACTAGTAAGTAAGGTAGGTGCAATATTTTTTACACACAAAAATGTATTAAAAACTTTTTTGTCCAAAAGTAAAAGAAATTTAATAGCATTAGTAAGTAATGAGTTACTCTATATATTGATATCAGTAGACTAGTACATTATGTACTAGTAAAGTATAAAGTTCCATACTATATGTACTATGGTGCATACTGTACTGTAGTCGCCGGGTACAATTAACATTGAAAGTTACACATCTGTATTGTAACGGTGTGAACTTTGTCGTTGTTTTAACTTTGAAATAAAAAATAACAATACATTTTCTCTCCCTCTCTTGATGGCTCTAGTTTGATTCTGACTTTATAGTTTATGATTTCCCAAGATAGTACTTAATTTATTTTATTGCATTGCATTGCAGTCAAAAAACATTGCCCATATAGTTTGGATAATAGCCTCCAAAGTTTAACTCAGCCTCTCTCACTTCTCCCATTGCCAAATCTCCTTAAGACTTTGATCGATCCACTCTTCAACTATAAAAAAGTACATGTTTATAGACACTATTTTGATTCTGCAGTAGTGCCCTACTCAGTCTCTCACACTATCGTCCGTAAATATAAATGGAGAGAGAGAGAAAGTTACAAGTACAAGGACCGACGGTGCGTGGGATAAAACCAGAGGACTGAGGAGAGAAAAACAGAGGAGCCGCCGCCGCACGGATAGTGACTGGTTACAAAAAATATATAATAATCTACTGGAATACGAAATCCTACTGCTACTTGAGGTTTAAAATCAATATGCTCCGTTAAGAAGAGAGCAAGTGAAAGGGGAGAGAATGATCTAGTTGGAAACATACGCTAGACTGAAATGTTTCGTTTCCTGCTTCGTTTCCTCTAACACCTCAATCTCATGATCTCAAGAAGATGGTGCATATAAGAAATATTCTGTTTGTATCCACAGTAAAGAGAGGCAAAATGAAAATGGATACTGTAATACTTCAATGGTAAGAGAGAGAGAGAGAGAGAAAAGTACAAACGGAAAGTTGAAAATGTTAAGTGTTACTTGCAATACTTTTTCATGCCATCATATATATTGAGTGCGTGAGAGGGAGGGAGATGAAAACAGTTTTAGAATAGTTGGAATCGTTTACCTCAAAAGCAAATTCAATTTCATCGGCAGTGAGCATAATAATGTCATCATCTAGTGCAAATACTGCTTCCTAAACAATAACAAAATGAAATTGGTTATTGGTTTTTTTTAAATAATAACTTTATAACACTATGATAATTAAATTACAATAATATTAATTTGTATGTTACACACTTCAAATACATTTGAGGAAGTACTTATTTAACTTATTTATACTTACGGTCTCAATTTCATCATAGGGATAAAATCGATTCGACATTTTGTTGGCCAATGTTTGAATTATCTTCAACGGCTTGGAAATCTTTGGCCAGGCTAATGCTACAAAATAAAATCCAGTAAAATTCCGTAATCAATAAATTGACTTTGAAATTTGTTCGGTCAGTTGATACAAAGTACGAAATATTACATATTACAAATTTCTTTCTTCTTGAGGTCAGACAGTGTTGATCGTGCACAGAGTACAAAAATGGATGGGGGAAATGGAGAGGGGCAGGAAAAAATAAAGATTGGATTGATTGAATAGTATTTGGTGTGTGGTGAGCAAGAAAGTTTAAATATTATATGGGGATGGAAAAACCAATTTATGAAATGAACCAGAATTTTCTCAGATGGAGTCATGGGAGTTAGTGGAGTGGAGACTAGCGAAAAGTGAAGACTATTCGACTAGTGGGAAAAGAGAGGATATATATTTATATATTGTATGTAAAGACGCCATGTGGAAATGAGTAGGAAATTTAGAAGAGAAACGAACAATTTTTTAATGCATCATTACCTCCAGGAGGCTTCTTGATTTGATTATTCCAGACGACCAGTATTTTAGCTAGAGATGGTACACTGGCCATACGTTCAATAACTTGCAGTAAGCTCGGCATCCTATCATAAGCCAGTATCACAGCTGTAAAACCGGGCGTTTTGGGTGCTATCATCGGATTAAAGATGGGTGATCTTGTCACCTTCTACACCATATTCATAAATAATAGTCTTGTTAAAACTTTGAGAAAACCCAAAATTTTTCATGTCATGAAATAATCCACCATAATTCATATATTTAAGCTACAGTAAAAAAAATTTCATTCGATGGTAAAACTTGGCAAATTATGATTATTAAACAATTACGAATATTCATTCTTATAAAAAAAATTAATTAAAACGTACATTTTTTGGGTTGCTATTCCACTCATCAACAGTTTGCGCAGCATGAACAAATATACGATTTTTAATGACTTCAAGAACAGTATTGGTCATATGATCGATAGTCTTGAAGTATTTTCGGAAAGTGAATTGAACTTGTGATTTGAGTCTCTTTTTTCGGGCTGGTGAGACATTTCGTAGGATGGAAGACAGCTCATGTACTTAAAAAACATAAACAGAATTTTCCATCATTATTAATTATCAATCTAAATTAAATTTGTATAAGCAATGAATTCATTATCTCACCTTGACTTTCATACAAGAGTATTCCAATTCTAGATCAAAATAAATAATAAATCAAATACTAAATCATCCCATCATCATCAATTATAGTAATAGGGTAAGCAAATTGAAAAGACCATTTTGTCACTTCATTACATTGTCATCGCTCTATAACATTGCCCAATTTACTAAGTACACAATATTTTGAGATGAGACTAAAATATTGTACACTAACGTAGTAACGTACTTATACATACTACTACTACTTTCCATTATATAGAGTGGATGACTTGTGATACATAAGTAAGTACACTGCAAATAAAGTTTGGACATGTGTACAAAGTAATAAGAGACGATGGCTAGTACATGTAAACCCATTTTGAGCTTTTAGGCGCTACAAAAAAAATGTACACAACTGACTGGTGTGTATAACCATCAATGCTGCTACTTTTACTGGTTGTTATACGTGCCAAATGTATGCCAAATGATTGCGATTCACGCGCTTACATACTCGGTATAGTCCGCAAGCTAGACTGAATACATGTATAGAAAAGTCTGCACAACGTCGAAATGTACCATGATCTGAGAGAAAGTGCAAGTCGTTATTACCTTCTCCAATCGATGAGTTCATCAAAAGGAAGCCTTTGGAAATCGACAACTATCACTATAAAAAAACAATAGTATTTAATTGATGAATGTCACACACTGCATTATTTAAACCTTTCTGAATTATTATAGTTTTGAATAAAAATGATTCAAAAATGACAACCAATTCCGATCAAGTATTTTTATTTATTATTTTGTACGATTATTTTCTTTATTATTACCAGGAATGCAACCAACGCTCATCACATCCCATAGCGTTGGATGGACAGCGTCCTTCAGTACAAGGCAGAAATCTGTTTTCTGTGGACAAAAAAAAATGAAATTGCTGTACAAGTAATGGCATCAAACATGGCGCATGAGATCTCAGGAGAAAATTGATACAGTTTTTTTTTGCATTTTAATAGTGCCGTAGCAAAAGTATACCAAGTATAAAAAAAGAAAATCATTCCACGCTAGTCTACGTATGATGTAACCATAATTCAATTTTGATAAATGTGATCCAATGTATAAAAAAGAGGATTTTTACCGTAAGAACCTCCGGATAGTAGTAAATTTGATTGCCTTTACACCTTACGGTGTAATTGAATGGCTGCTGAGAGCAAAAGTCAAGAGCTAAAACTGCGGATAAAAAAAATAATATCACCATATTTTGTAGTAACTTATAAAATTTTCTATATTTCTTCACACACACACAGAGTAAATATAATGCATACTTACTGTCATCATCTTCGATATGCTCTCGATTTAGAGAACCTTGAGTGGAGACAGCTAATATTTTCCTACCTCTGAAAAGTTAAACAAAATTATGTACAAGTTGTTATATGTGCACTGTGTACATACACAATAATGTCAGAGCTCTTTCTATAACCTGCAAGTACATGGACACTCTATGTACTTATAGACAGATGATTGGCTTTGTTTTTATACAAAATACCGTTATTGTAGAATGATTTATGGTTTTTACAGAAACAACTTGTGTAACTCAAGTGGTTTACTAATGTTATTTTAGTGTACAACTCAATTTTATGTTGTTTTTTTAACAAAAAAGAAAGAAAAAAAGATTTAAGAAGACAAGTTGATGGTATAATGTATTAGAAAGTTTGAATTGAGAAACATTTGATTTCAGCCTAAATTACCGATTATGCAATCTTGCTTAAAAAAACATTACAAAAATTTTTTTAAAAAAATAATTTACTCACAATGTATTGCTGTTATGACTATTCTCGGAATCATTTAAATGACCCTGTAAAAGGGGATTAAAGGAAATTAAAGGAATATGAAATCCTGGTCGGTAGGATTCAGAAGTAAATCCAGTCGAAGCCACAATTGCAGCATTAGATATGGATGTCAATGGAAAGGCTCCAGGGAACAAATTAAATAGTAAATGATTCTCTCCAGAGTCCTTCCAACTAAAAGTAAACATTAAAGAAAAAATACCAATCAATCATCAAAAAGAAATTCGATTAATAAAAGGTACATCATTTGTAAAATTGAAAATACGACTTATAACTGTTATATGACATATTGTGTATATAGTAAACGTCTTACAATTCTAAGTTAGACAAAGCAATTTTAATATCATGAGATGAAGTCGAGATTAATTGAAGATTCATGAGGTCAACTGTACAACAAAACAAAATACATGTCATTTTTAAATGTCCTCGCATGTACTTAAATAATTTTGTAATTTAAATAAAATTGAAAATTGAAAAAAAGAAGAGATTGTACTGACATGTTGGCACAAATATACATGCTTTGTTCGGATCAGGAACATAATAAGGACTCTTTCGTATGGCGTCTATGACTTGATAAAATTCTTTTGATATACTTTGCTGTAGACGTCTTCCATCCACAAATACATTCTCGATGGGATAAATGTACACAGAGAGAGTATCCTGTCCAATTTTTCCACATTTATAAATATTGAAGCAAGTATAAATTGTACATCTACTACTCCTTGATCCATCCTGGGGACGTCTTGACACGTCAAACTCGGAATTGACAGGTATTGATGAAGAAGATATGGATGAAAAGCCACCACGGTTTTCAGATATTGAAGATCCATGACCAGAACTTGAAATGTAACCTTGATGGGGAATAAATAAATAGTTATACATTATGCTTCACTGTTATTAATATTCCATAATGAAATATTCCTTATGATTATGATGTAAACATAAACAAGCACTGCTGTAGTATGTATTAATTTTATTGTATTTCGTGAATTCATAAATTATGACATATTTTATACGACGTACTCTGACAATGTATATTCCTGTCTATCTTACGAATTACTTAATTTCATTAAAATTACTCACGTTGTGGAGCCACATTAAGTGGTATCAGTCGAATAGTGCTGTAATTTTTGATTGAAGAATTTTTGATGGTTGGCAAAAGTGAGTAGATTGAAGCAAGGACAGTGACTAGAACTAAAACGGATAGTATTGACAGAAAAAATACTTGAAAAACTCGTCGTGTCAGATGTATGACCCATCTTGGACGTAACCACCTCATATTTCACCGAGAGGACGACCTGGCCAAATTATTTTGGAATTATTTTCAACCACCATTATTGGCAAGGCTAGAACAATTTTGTGTCACCCCACTGATCCATTTGATGGAACCATTCCACTCCACAATTAATAAATACTTTCAAGTGCCAGTAATAATATACTTGAGTACATTTATTTAATAATAATAAACGTGGGTAGGAGTTGAAAGGACCCGAAAGAGTTTATTTTATTTTTTTTCCATTTCAACCCTCCCTCCGTCCACGAATTCAAAACTACTTTTTTCCGCTTCGTCCTTGGCTTGGCAAAATGCAGAATCATTGTTGAATTTTCATTTTGACAATTTTAATAAAGTGTGATTTGTTCAAGTTCCTCGACAGAAATAGACATTACAGGAAAAACTACGACTCTTTCTTCTCAATTGAGTTTTTGTGGTCATCATGTCTTCACGAGGGTCAAGTAGTGGATTTGATCGTCATATAACAATCTTTTCACCGGAAGGTCGGCTTTACCAAGTCGGTAAGTTCATAACATGACATATTCAACGTGGTTTTAAGTTTAGGACTCTTGTAATTTACCTATCAAAGAAATTATACTCACAATTATTGCATACATTATTGATAAATGGTTTGAAATCAAATTTTCATTGTTTCTCTTGTTAGAATATGCTTTTAAAGCCATCAATCAAGGAGGTATGACCTCGGTTGCTTTAAAAGGAAATGATGTCGCCGTAGTTGCAACTCAGAAGAAAGTCCCAGTACGTTAAATTTACTTTTTTAATTCTTTTATAAAATTTATAATTATTATTATGATAAAATTATAACAATGATATGCTTTGTAATGCGGATTCTCCTTAAAGTGTAGTTGATTAAAATTAAAGGTCATTAAGTAATGCAGTATTGATGTAGCTTTTGATTACCTCTGGTTAATTATACGAATTCACTTGTTCATTGAGAATTTTCATCATGTACAAAAAAGGATAAACCATTGTTATTTTTTATTTAACAGGATAAGTTGTTGGACCCATCAACCATGACGCATTTATACAAGTTAACTAATACCATTGGTTGTGTTATGACCGGTATGGTTGGTACGTACAATTTTTTCTTATCCACATTTGATTCTTACGTATACAAGTAATGATGATTGAAACACAATCAAGCCAAGTACATATGTTAATATCTTTTTATTATTATGCTCCAAATATTAATAATTACAATACTGCATGAACGAATTGATTTACAGCTGATAGCCGGTCGCAAGTTCAACGAGCCAGATTAGAGGCAGCCAACTGGAAGTATAAGTTTGGCTACGAAATACCTATCCATGTTTTGTGTCGTCGCATTGCTGATATCTGTCAAGTTTACACTCAAAATGCAGAAATGCGACCGTTGGGATGCAGTAAGTCTAGATGGTTTTTAAAAATCTTTATTTTTATTGAGTACCGTCATTGTCGTTTTGCGGAATACATAATTGATACACAGTTTGCATTAAACGTATTGGCACAATCTCAAGACAGAAAAATCTGATAGCACAATTTACCTACTAAGAATAATAAGTTATTATTATTTTATTATTATATTATCAGTGGATAGCTGGATATATTTTTTTACGAACAGCAAATAAATTGCTTTGTAATTGATCAATGTTTGGACTTCATCATTCTAGTGACCTTAATTAAATTCGTATACATCTAATATTTGTTGGTGCATTATTTTTATCCAAGGTATGATGCTGATTGGAATCGACGATGAAATGGGTCCCAGTGTTTATAAAACAGATCCTGCTGGATACTATTGTGGATACAAAGCCTGTAGTGTTGGGTCTAAGCAAACTGAAGCTTTATCTTTTCTAGAGAAAAAGTATAAGAAAACGGATAAGTACACTACAGATGAAACCATTGAGGTATACAAAGACTACAGTTTTATAATTTTCTAAAAATAATAATGAAATGATTTATAGACCTTGAGTAGCTGAACATTGTTTTTTAATTAATTTTCTTTTGTGAATTAACACTATTAGCTGGCCATCCAATGCCTTTGTACTGTCTTGTCTTCAGATTTGAAGCCAAGCGAAATGGAAATTGGTATCGTGACGACTGCTCAACCAGAATTCCGGTAAAAATTATATTCCTTATGACGGAACAATAATTATGGAATCATTTTGACAAATGTTATTTGATTATTTTATCTGTTTTTAGTGTACTTGCTGAGCAAGAAATTGAGGCCCGTTTGACTGCCTTGTCTGAAAAGGAAGCGTAGACATTATATGGGAAACAATATCTTACTTTATTACTTATCTCTTATTATAAATTAAATCATTATTTAGCAAACTCAGCATGATAAGATAATATGTATCATTATTGTATATTTGATATAGTGATTATTTAATACGATATTAAAATTTGGGAGGAAATTTACATTAATTTGGTGTACTTACTAAATTATTTCTCACATAAACTATTCTTATCATTGTCCATAATAACATTAACATCTCTCACTTCATTATTCATAAATAGGTCTTACTATAACATTGTGTTATACGTAGTCAAATGAGAATTCGTCTCTCCTTTGACATCTCAGTTAATTATAAAAAATAATTCTTCGATGTCTTGAGCTGAGCGCGAAAAGATACCGGCATGTACTTTGAATGGATACTCATTTTTTTAATTGTGTAATTAGTAATTGTGCTTAAACTCTTGATTTTGATTAGTTTTGATTCTAGTTTTATAGTAGTAGTTGTAATTTTTTTTCGGTGCGTATTTTCCTTAGTAAAATGTCATTCTGTAGTTTGGGCATAGACAAGATCATGTTGACGGATCCGCTTCAAAAGGAAAATTCCATCAAATGGCTATTTAGTCAAGAACATATAAAAACAAATACACCGTCCAGACAGAGGGGCATGTCATACGACGATGAAATGAAACTTAGAAGGCTTGGAATTCGATTCATGAGTCATCTGGCGGCCCGTGTTTCAGGTCATTCAGGTCAAATTCAGGTCAAGGACAAGAAGAATCCTCGTAATTCCAGAGTTTTTGCCACAGCTGCTGTTTGTTTTCATCGTTTCTACATGGTTCATCCCTTCCAAATCTTTGATTGCTCCGTAATTATTCTCTTATCATTTTATTTTAAAAAGATCCTCTATTTAATTCATAATTGTTCTTTTGAACCGTGTAGTGTTAACCAAAATTTTCTAGTAATATTGAATATGTACTGTTGTGAGCTTGATGTCATTGTAGCGTCGTCATTTAACTAATATATAATAGAATTGTATGGATAATTATAACATTGTCTGGTTTCAATAAAAAATTTCAGGACATTTCCATAGCCTGTTATTTCTTGGCTAGCAAAGCAGAGGACGAACCACAAAGTATTACAACTATTGTTAGTACTGCTCATAATCTACTGCTGAGATATTGGTTGGTTCCTGTTCAAAGTTCAATAGATGAGTTGGAGGTGAGTCTGTTCTTTATTTATTTATTTATTTAATTTTTTACATTGAAACTGATGTTGTACTAGGTATAATAATAATACAACCAGTATTGTAATAAATGTGTCAATCTGTTTTTGGCATGGAGTACGTAATACATTTAGATTTTTTTTCTCTGCTATATGATAATATTTTAAAAACTGAATATGGTCCTGTATGTGTCATGTATGGTTTGTGGAACTTTGTATTAGCTAACCTTGAATTAAATTATAACATATCATACCTCAATTCGTTTGTACTTGGTACATATTATAGTAGTAGTTTTTGTAGAGGAATTTCGTGACCTACACGTTAATACTTGACAGTTTATTTGCATGAGTATACCGAAAACTCTTCCTTTTCTTTTGTATGTATATTCAATGTATATTATATTATATATTAAAGACAAAAGACAGCGTCTGCAAATAGTACCTTTTACCCATTGTTTAGTAGTGAAAATGAAAATGTAGGTGTGAAAAATATGTGCATGTATAGGGTACTCATTACTTATATAACTTGGAATAATATTGTAAAATAAAAAAATGGTCTTTTTTTTTCTTGTGATGCAGGAGGAGTTAAAAGACTTGGAAAGTTGTATGATGAAAACTTTGGGTAAGAAAAAATTTGGACAAAAAAATTTTTTTTGTAGGGAACACTATTCCCGGAGCAGTTGATATATATGTATAATACTTACATGTATGTTATGTAGTAGTTATAAAGTAGTACAAGACTTTTGGTTGAATATTTCAAGAACATTTCACTTTGGAACCTCAAAATTTTTTGGAGAATCATGTAAGCTGACAGAATGTCATCAACTGTCAAAAGTTCCAAAGTAGATGAAATCAGTGAACGAATGCATAGTGAATAATAGTTCTATTCTATGCTCTACCACTCTGATCCAATAAAGAGCTCGTAAACTTGACACATTCCAACATTGAAAATTTGAATCCTCAATATTTGACAGCCTTACACATAATGATCTCATGCAAATTTTAATCCATCTCATTAGCATGAGAAAATTCAACTGGTCTACTCCAAAAAATTTGTAAGCATTCTAGTCAAAACGAAACATTCTAAACTTGAACTCAATTATTATTGTTCCCTAACCAATATCTGTCTCTCTCTCTCTCTCTCTCTCTCTCTATACAATATATTTTGTTAAAGTATTTTTGGCACGAAAATATGAGCCCACTTTTAAATTCATAAATCATAAGACATGACAAACATGCATCAGTGACATGTATATCATTGAATCAAGTCAAAAAATTGATTTTTGGACAGTCTAGTCTCAGATTGAACATGTCCCAATTGAAAAAAGACTCTGATGGGTGAAAAGAAACAGAAACTCTAGAAATCAAAGGGTTGGACGGCTTAAGACCGTCATACATCAACAGTGGTGACTCGTCGTCATCATGAATATGTCATAATATGACCATGACGGTATAATTTGATTGATAAAACTTTTTCCATGACTCAAAAACAATATGGGTAAAAAAATGGAGATTTATTCGTGATTCTTTTGTACCTATTATTCATTTCCTTGTAATCGTCCGTAAAGGTCATTCGAAGGTAACTTGATGATATATTCTTGATTTCATGATTCAATCAGTTTTCAAAGAGTGAGGATATTACGAGTGCAAAATGTGACATTCTATTTTTGAAAAGAGTCTATTCATGAAATATGACGTGTGTGAGTATATGTACATTTTTTCAAAATTTTATCCCAACTTAATGAAACAATGTTGAATGCATAAACTACTAGATATCCATTAAATGAGTTCAATCCATGTATTCATGAGAATCGAAAGTAATTGCCCAATTGCTACAGGAGTATTTAATGTTGAGCGATGAGGAAGAACATGAGAAGAGACAGAGAAAGTAAAAGAAACTCAAGTCTATTTGTACTTTAATGGATTGTAAAGTTCCCAAGGATCAAATGAATAAAAAAAAATTCTGTAAAATGTCTTTTACAGTCATACATCGCAATTTTTATTGAATTTATTTAAAGCTCTTTGTAGGCTCATACAATTGATTTTACAATCAGACAATTTTTCTTTTTATTTATAATTCAAATATATGTAAAATATGAAGGATTAATATTTATGTTGACTTGTTTTAAGGTTTTGTGGTCTGGGTGAGACATCCGAACCCGTACATTCAATGGCTCATTCATCAGTTCATAATTGGTAGTAAAGACAAGCTCAGCAAGATTCAACAACTAGCCGATCGATATTCAGCGGACAGGTGACAAGCATTTCGTCCTCTTTTCCATTTCACCACACATTGCCATTCCAGTTACAATTTCTCTTGCCACCTTAAACCCGTCCTCTTTACTTTTGGCCGTAAAGACCACTTTGCACGCACGCTATGTCGACTTTTACACAGCAAGTTGCATTACTCCTCCGTTTCTCTTGCTTACAAATGTCTTTCATCATTTCCTCCTACCTGGAAATTGTAATGATACAGCAGCCTTTATTTTCTCTCTCTCTCTCTAACTCATTCAATTTCTTTGTTCGAGTTCCAGATTTTATAGTTTTCTTCCATGGAAAAAAACTTTTTTTTTATTCTTCTTGTTTTGCTATACCCCCTCCCCCCTCCCAACGCAAGTTTTTCTTCAGAGTACATTTCTTGTACCTTTCTCTCTCTCTCTTTTCTTTTTATTATTTTTACGTACTACATACGTACAGTTTTTTACTTATAATTTTACCTTCAAGATGGAGAGAAAGGATTATGCTTCTTTTTTATTATTATTTTCTAGAAATAAGCCACTATGAAATTACACGGCGGTATTTTCTCTCTCTCTCTCTCTCTCTCGTTTTTGTCTAGGAATTACCTTCAAGACCTTGTTATTACAATGCAGTAGGAGTACATTTTTACTCAGTAGAGCTAATTACCTAGCATGCTGTATTGAGTTTATATATTCTATTCCTTTTGTGTGTACATAATATAATTATTATTTTCTTTTGTATGTAGACATACATATTATGCATTGCAACCTTTTAAACTTATCTCTATCTCTAACATGCCTTCATATGATTATTACTCGTGACTGTAGTCTGATATTATTCATATCAAAACATTTTTTTTTGCTCATTTAATTTGTAAAAAGTTTTCCCCCGACACTCTACACTCTGTATCGTCAATTAAATAACCGTAATATGAGCCCCCAAGAATTTTGTATTATGCATTCACTTTTTATCAAGCTTCTTGTCTCTCCCCTCAATTGTATGTGCATACTGTACATATTCTTTCTCTCTCTTTTTTTGTAAATATGAAATACGGACTAGGCTCCGACTAGGTCAATGCGTTTCCAGATAACCCCACATGTTTTATTTAAGAGGCAACCCATTACCATTTGATTTTCAAAGACGAGCGTATGGAGAAATAGAGAAAGAGAGAGAGGAATAAGTTGGATTGTATTCATATAAAAGAGTTTTGGCCGACAAATATTATTTTTATAAATTTATTTGATATGAATCAATACATGACCTAAATTACTAGTAATTTTTTTTACCATGATTGTGTTCTCTTTTTTTATTTGTTTACAGTTTATATACTCCATTTTGTGTACGTGAAAATCCAAAGAAATTAGCCATTGCATTTATATCATGGGCTTGTCAACAAGAGGGATTTGAAGTAAATAACTGGCAAAATAAGACAGAGTTCATGTCGAATTGGCTTCAAGTATTTAATTTGAAACAAGAAGATGTGGACAGTCTGTACAAGGAGTACTGTGAGCACATGTTCTTGAACATGGTGGAGAAGAAGGAACTTGAGAGTAGGTTTAATAAAAATGTATCCACTGAAATAAGACTGCCGACTGATAGTCAAGGTCCACAACTATTACATGGTCCTCAATTTACTGACGTGAGTGAGTGTGGTAATCCCATTGACTGATTGAGCCAGAGACAATTCAATACACAGATACACTATTACATACATATTTTATATACATGTAGGGAGAGTTTATTGGAATTTGTGTTGTACAATGATGTAATTTGTAGCACTTTGAAACTTTGGGATACATTCCATTTACAAACTAGGCACACATGACAATACAAATCTCAGTCCCTCATAATTGTCATTATTATCTATTATCTTTATTATTGTTCCTATAATAAAAAAATGTGTACCGCCGGTCTTTCCTTGACTGAATAATATTTCTGTCATTTTTCGTATTGTGCAAAAAAAAAAGTTGGACTATAAACTATATACTACGAGTTGGCTATAGTTTATAGTTACTACTAAACTTTGTAGTAAAGAGATAATTTTTTTTGTACACAAGTATTAAGTATAGAAGCAGATAACACATCAATTGTCTAGTGTGTGATTATGCTGAAATATGTGGTAATTTGAGCTAGTTGAGTTGATGTACTCTACTTATTGAATGAAATGAAGTGAGGTCAGTGGTGTTGAAAATTGTATACAGTGTGGCCCAGTATTAATGTAAATTTGTATTAACAACAGTAAAACTACTTTTCGTTCATTTTTTTAATGGAAAGAATACTGGTCATTTGAAGAAAAGTTTTTCAGATTATGATTTCATGTCAATCGGTCTACGGGTGACCAATTAATGCCTATGAGTATAATTAAAAATAAAGACAAAGATGAGATCAATTTAATAGTCTTTGTCCTTCAATTTAATTTTGTAGACACATTTTTTTAGAACCTAGAAATTTACCCTAAATTGTAGTTAGAGTTGGTCATTTTTAGATTGACCAAATGTTTAGATGTGGTACACTTTTTTAATTTAAAAAATTGTCATTAACAAAAGTTGACATAGGCGCCCTCAATGTAAACTTTGGTTTTTGTTGTCTTTTCGAGAACTGATTGACTTGATGCCATCGTGATTGAGCACAATCCCTTTCCCAAAAAAAAGTGGACGGAAAGTACTTTTACAGTTTTACTGTTTTTCATGGGAATGGCATTAACATGAGCTCACGCTGTATATATATATATAAAGAGATATATTGTATTGAAAAAAGTTCTCATCTCTTTAACACTATGATTATGGACTGCTTGGGGGTAAATAATTAGCATTAAACAGTCATTAAAGTCAACTTAGTGTTTATTTTATAGCAACTAAAGATCTCATGTAAAGTTCTGAGTAAAAAAAAAAGAAATGGAGGACAGAAAAGATCATGTTTGTGACCAAAAATGGTCACTCTCAATGTTCAATTTATGCTCCATATAGTCAAAAAAAATTATATGTTACATGTGGATATACATATGTTTTGTAAGCTAAGCCAAGAAGGATAAAAATCGGTGCAGAGACATCAAAGTTAGCAAGGTTGCCGTTTTCCATCCTTTTTTTTGAAATGGGAATCCATTGGAAAGTTTGCATTGCAAACTCTGTCTCCGTATTGTAGACACATGTATACATGTGTGTATTTAATAGTAATCTATATAAGTCATTTTAGTGGAACTGAAAATGCAGCTCAATTTTTTTTTTGCGTCCGTTTGTTTAGTTGGTTGTTATTATAAAAGTGGAGCTCGTTTTTTTGGCCATAAAGGAGCTATAGACGGTTAATGATATGGAGTGAAAACTGTGTCATATAAAAGTAACTGTGTCTTGTTATATTACCTTGCTCATTTCATTTGATTATTTATGTAAGTATTTATTTATTTATTTGTACACATGTAGAATTTACATGAAAATCCTTCTCACCAGTATGAATATTACATTGGTTTGTCTCTCTCTCTCTCCCTGTTAAAAAAATAAATACATTAAGTATGTAGTGTGTACATAATTTTAGTTTAGTTGAGGAGAGTGTAATATGCTTTGGTATGTAACCTTGTCCATGATAATCTTTTCCAGTACTGTACGTACGAGTGTGTTTGTATCTAACGCTTAAAGGTACATATGTAGAGTACCTATGCCATGTAAGTTTGAGTAATTTGTAGAGTGACACTTTAAATATTATATCATTGGTGATGATAAGGGAGGAGGGGGAGGCATGTACAAAATTAAAAGCTGGGACTATGAAACCCAATTTTGGCTTTTCATTAAATGATGATGATGTCTTAATTTACTTAAATTCTTGTTCAACCCCTATCTTTTACTATTTTCCTACCATCAACTAACTTTATACTACTTTTGTACTGTGTTATATTTTACAGTATATGTATATTTTAAGAATAGTTCATCTCACTGTCTCTCTCTCCTAAATCTCATCATCATAATTCATAATAATATATGATGTATGTATTTATACATGGTATAAATTAATCTTACCTTGTAACAACAGGACAATAGTTTTTTTTGGTATGCGTAACAATTTTTAGTAGAGTTGTCTAGTCGTGTGTCACCACTTCTCACGTAGTCCCACTTGTGAGTCAGTATTCGTCATCAACAGCAATATCTTTACTTGTCTGCCTAAAACCCTGGTTCACATATCCGTCTTCATTCTCCATCCCTTTTCTACTACAGCTAGTAGTACATACTACTGTCTCTTCTACCATATCTCGTACTACTAACACATAGAGTCCATTTACTCTTGTATATCTTTTGTGTACGTGTGTTATTTTATAATTTATATAAATTTATGAACATGTTATATTATATCTGTTGCTGCAACACATTCAGATTTCTCTAGATTAAATATTAAATAACAAATATTATTCCAACTATATTATGTGTGTAAAATAAGTTGATATGCTAAATTTTTGGAGGAGAGGGGAGCGGGGAGAGGGAATAAAAATGAATTTACATGGATTAATGGATCATAACCTTTTTTTTTTTAAAAAAAATATAAACTCATAATGCAAGTCCTTTAAATAAATCATATGAGATACCACCTACACAATAATATCTTTCTCTGTTAATCAAATTCAAAACCAAAATCAATATCCATAAATTTGTCTATTAGTACTGGATTTAAGGAAAACATGCATATATGTACAACATGTACAAATACACTATAGTTGAAAACTGGTGGTTGTTTTTATTGAGTGATTCTGGAAATGATGGGAGAATTATGGAAAGATTATATGTGTGAATGAATATGTTCAACAACCACAAAATGGTTATATGTACATTGTAGTAATTGTTTTTATTTATTATAATTTACTGTTGTTGTTGACTCAATTGTATTTTTTTTTTAAAAAAAAAAATTCTCCCATTCATAGGACAGACATAACATTATTTGTTGGACTGAAACTTAATTTTTAAGGTCAACCATTTATTTATAGTTTGTAAAAATTAAATTTAACTTGTGGGTCAAGAATTTATTTGTATAATCGAAAAATCTGGGCTCCAAATTTTCAAAAACTCTCATTCAGTTTTTTTAAGAATTTCAAAAAATATTGAGCAATATTTTTTTGACCCTAACCATGAAACACATTGCCAACATAGAGACTTTTGGACACCTCAAATGCTGATCAATGGTCATAGTTGAGTCAAATTAAACCTAGTGACCCAGTGGAGAAGAAAATTACCTTTAAAATGATGTATCACTCACAATTGTGCATGGTATAGTCTCGGAGGGGATAGTCATCAAAAAAAACCCCTAACATATAATATATAGTAAAAGATAGGATGTAATATATGAAATAGTATTAGATTGTGCCAAGAAAATGTTGTTGTTGTCTATGATTGTGGTGGTTCTTCTTTTTTGAAGGCGGCATGGCGGAGATAGAAGGGAAGAGACAGGGAGAGAGAGGAGGAGGGGAGTGCATAAAGAGGAAATTTTGATAGACGGCGGCCAGCCAAATTGTGGGTCCTGGTGGGAATGAGTCGCTTGGAGTCAAAGTATAAAGCCGAGAAAAAAAGAAGGAAAAACGAGACGAACTACTGTTGCTCTGGGTATGAAAAGGAGGAGGAGGGGGCTAGACAGACAGCAACAGCTACTTTCTCCTATATGCGACTACACCTTCTTTCTCCACATCCCATCTTTCTTTCTCTCTCTGTCTCTACGACCACACTCGGCGTACTCTCTCTCTCTCTCAACTTGTCCCTCTTTATATAGACACATGAGATACCTTCCTTATAGATACACTCAAAACTATAGCAACCATCCACCTTTTCTCTACTTCCTTTCTCCCTTTCTTTCTTTTCCGTGAAAGCTCTTCTCTCTCCCCGTCTCCCGGTTGCAAATTTTTCCTCTCTGTCTCTCTCTTTCCCTCTTGTAGTAACCACACTACTACAACTGCTGTAGAGAGATACCCGTTTAATCTAAGACCATGGAAGAATGATAGAGGATAGACACAAGAAATGGTCAATGGGAAACACCAAGACAAAAAAAACTGTACACACAACAGTCTCGTAGTATAAACTTACTGTACCTTTTAATATAGTTAAAGGGAAAAAAATGGGGACCGTAAATGACACAATTGTTGTCATAGACAGTTGGGAAGAGTATGAATTTTTAGTGCTGGACAAAATAATTTTGTCCAGCTCGAGGTCCCCCTAATTATAATGGGATTTGCATGGGTGTACATATGGGTTTGGCATGGATGAAATTTGGGGGAGAAGGAGGGGGAGACTAATAGCCGGGGTAGAATTGGGTCATTTACGGTAGGCAACTAGAGAAATATTGTGTGTAAAGTATATGTTGGAGAGAGGCTCCAGGCTGGAATATGGAGACCACTCCGTATACATTGTTGGCCATACCTGCAGAGCTCTCAGCATTACATCTGCAATGCAGGTAGTGGCTGTGTCCAATGGTGGACGAGGTCACATCGGGGATTGTGCGGGAATTTGAACCAACGAATCTGCTGTACGTTTTCATTTGGGGATGGGGGGATGGGCTGCGCTACTCCGACCCATCTATACCACGATAGAGCAGTTTGGTTTCCAGACGAAAACCAAAGAGAGTCAACTGAAAGAGAGAGGAAAGCACGGACGAGTCTAAGCTTGCTCTTGTGAATCAACTCTTTGCAAAAAAAGGACAAGTTTTATTAAAAAGTTAAATTTCTAATTTTTAGCAAATTTCTGTGATTAGTGTGAAAAAATGGTAAGTGAAAAAGAGTGTCCCATACAAAGTGAAACAAGTGTTTTCCTAATTTTTCAATACGAGTCATACGAACTCTTTTTCTTTTTTTATTCCGTGTGTGACTTTACTTATTTTTTTAGTACTTTTTTTTCTCTTTCGCCGTCTCTCTCATATATATATGGTATATATATATATATATATTTCTTGTTAAACGATATTACAGGCTGATCAATTGACCGAAGAGCAAATTGCCGAATTCAAAGAGGCATTTTCACTCTTTGACAAGGATGGTGATGGAACCATCACAACTAAGGAGTTGGGAACTGTCATGAGATCCCTTGGTCAAAACCCTACTGAGGCTGAACTTCAAGATATGATCAATGAAGTTGATGCAGACGGTATGAAAAACCATTATCAATTTGTATTTTTTTTGTTAAATGCGTGATATTTTTTTTTTTTTGAATTTTAATTTTGTTTTTGTTTATATTAAAGGTAATGGTACGATCGACTTCCCTGAGTTCTTGACCATGATGGCACGAAAAATGAAAGACACTGATAGCGAGGAGGAAATTCGAGAGGCGTTCCGAGTCTTCGATAAAGATGGAAACGGGTTCATTTCCGCCGCCGAGCTTCGACACGTTATGACCAACCTCGGGGAAAAATTGACTGACGAGGAAGTTGATGAAATGATCCGAGAAGCCGACATTGATGGTGATGGTCAAGTCAACTATGAAGGTATGTAACTTGTTTAATTATTATAATTATTATTAGTTTCATTTTTTTCGTCAACATTTTCAAAATGATCAAGAGAACCAGAAGGATATTCATATTTTTTGAGTAGTACTCAATGAGTACAGTCTACACTTGTCGAGTAACACATACAAATGTGTTGACATTGTTTTTTTTCTCTTTTTCTGTGACACTAATGCTGTATGACTAATATTTCGACTTTATTTTTTTATTTACTTGTTTTGAATAGAATTCGTAACAATGATGACATCAAAGTGAAGCAATTAAGACGGAAAATAAAAACAAGCACTTCTTCGATTTAGGATTAACATCCTTTTACAATCTTTTTATCCCCTCTCAAAGAATTTTCTTGTATTTTTTTCTCTCTTTTCTAATGTTGTCGAAATTGAAAGTCTACTACTACAACTTACATAGTAAGTCTTATTATTTAGTAAAAGAATGAAAAAATTTGAATTATTGAATTGAGTTGAACGATCATCCATCCTTTCGACTATATATATACACATACATATAATAATATTATACAAGTTAATAGTTAAAATACTAATAGTGGGACAGGACAAGTGAAAAAGAAATATTCTGATGTGTGTGTATATCGATATGGCCGCTTAAATTGTATACATATACCGATATATACAAACATGTTTCAAAAAAAAAATTGTGAAGTAGGTTCGCTATAATATGATTATAATTAATGTGTACTCTGTACCCACAAATTAAAGCGCCGGTCCCTTCAAGGAAGGAGGACTTAAGATTTTGTATTCATCAACCAAGACAAAGATCCATCGTCTGAGTTCCCCCTCTTTAAAGGGATTGCCCCTTAATTTGTGGGTACAGTGTATATTATACAGTAACAGGAGAATAATAATACATATTGAATTATCATTCTGGTTATGTATTATTCTTGTCGTTGTCCTTGTTGTTTATTATTAATTAATTGTCTGATGCTCATCTTGTGTTTTAACAAAAAAAATGAAAAAAAGAATCTGCCATGTTCTGAGTACATACATACTAAAAACAAAAAGATATAATATGCATACAACAAATGTTGTGATGGCTCCTGTATGAGAGGGGAGGGGAATCATCATCACACACGAAAAAATTCTTGCAAGGCAAACCACAGGTGTGTATGAGGGAAATGGAGAATTTTCAATTTATCATCATGATATACTATATATGTATATAAATATATTATATAGGATATACTTATTTAAAAAAAACTAGAATATATTAATTATATATTATGTATATATATATGTATATATACATACATTACATACACAACAATCTGTCAGATTATAAATATTATGTTGGTTTTACAAATTTTCCTTTTTTCTATATCTTGTCAACTTGCATTTTATTTCATCAAATTATGGTTCTCATGTAATCTCTGTAAAAAACCATTTCTTTTCTGATGCACCTTAAAAATTAAGTTATAAGTTAACATGGGCTATTTTCTCTTGACCTTGTATTTTCTCATCTCTATTGTATTGTAATTAATGTCTACAAACATTTTTTATCTTCCCTCCCTCTTCCTCCCAACTTTTATTTTTTCATTTTGACTTTTGTTTTATTTTGTCGGACTCATTTTTGGCAGGGAAAATGCAAGTAGAGATATTTAATATAATACAAAAAAAAAATTCACCATTTATATACTTATAAGGATTGTATGCGGATGTACGTTGGTATTTGATTAGTTTATAGATATAGCTATAGACTTCATTTCCGGTGCTGATTGTAGTAATATATAAGTATATATATTATAATATAAATATATCTTTATACTAGTTTATACCTATACATAAATATGTATGGATTTGCTACAAGTTGGACATGGAATTTTATGACTCTCATTATATTGTAAAGTAACCTACCTATCTACATTATGTTCACGTTATATCAGTGGTAGGAGAGAGAGGGGAGACGGAAATGCGTAACGTTTGATTTTTTTTCGCCTTGTGCTTCATGTCGGGGGGGGGGGAGAGATGTGATGAAGGGTGTATACCTTCCATGGCACTAAGAACTTGGCTAATAATAATAATTTATGCTGATTAGGTCTTATGATCTTTTTTTAGGTCCATTGATGGCATGGGTTGTAATATATGGTACTCTACCCTCTAATCCCTTTGAAATGGATCAATAGTTAACTAGATACTAATTATCTTGAATGTGGTGCTCACTGCAGAGAAGCAACTTTTAATGATGATTTGAGAATTGTACGACAGAGAGACGTAGGGGGAGGGGGGTATGAAGAATATTTTTTAATGAGTAACTGTTATAGTCTGTCTGCATAAAAAAACCGTGTCTATACTCTAGTCTATATGACAAAGATGGGAGATGGGTTTTTAGCCCATATTAAAATTTCTCTGTGTCTGAATGTAGAAGAGGGAGGAGACATAGTAAAAGAATTGTTCAAGTATGGAAAAGACGAGAAGGAAGAGGAGGAGGAGGTTTAGAAAACAGTGAGCAGGATATATAGATCTTGGGATTGCATGAGTAAAAACTTGCTCATCGTCGTTAGAATATTAGTCGTTGTCGTTTTTTGTACAGTTAAAAGTCTCATTCCTCTCTCTCTCTCTTTCTGTGTCTGTCTGTCTGTGTGTATTTTAACGACGGTGAGAACAAGCGCAGCTGAGAAGCTTTGATGTTCAGTATTAATTATAGCCAAGGGGTACAAGTACAAGTAGGCAAGGAGAGAGTGCAGAGAGGAGAAAGCATAAGTAGGGAGACAGAGAGTGAGAGTAGTAAATAAATGTACGGAAAACGTCCCCATCTAAACTTTTTTTTTGTCCAAATTCCAAATTTGACAATGGCAGAGAGAGGAAGGAAAGGGAGACCAAGGAGAAAAGTCTCAGAGAAATCTGTTTATGGACTTTGTAGGTACAATGTACGTTATGGAAAGAGAGAGAGAGAGAGAGAGAGAGAGAGAGCAAGTAGTACAGTAATATTATTATCATGCTGATGATGATGGGAAATGTCGATAGGAATAAAGAGAGAGAGAGGAAAAAAGGAAAAACTATGAGATATCCGTATTGTAACATAGTTTTACTCTTTTTATATATATATTATAGGTAAGAGAAACACAAGGTTGTTTGTTGACGTTGGTCTTGGATTACTGCATTACTAATAGTACCAGAACAGAGTTTCTAGAGCTAAAACTAGAATGACGCGAGGCTAAGAGAGAAAGTCTCTAGACTTTCCCTCTCACTCTTCTTTTTTTTTCATTATGTATATGTCCGATTTCCATAAAATACAGTGACGCAGTTTAGAAAAAATAGAAGAAAGAATAAAAATCAAAGAGAGAGAGAGAATCATTATTTAGGATCTCAGCACGAGCTTTGCTTTTTCTCTCTCTTGTATCTTGGATATGTGTTAGTTGATACGGTCTATGGATGTCGTTTGGATACTTTTACTCCCCCCCCCTCCCTACATAAATATCTAACTGGATAGGGAGACAGAAAGAGTCTTTGCTTAATTCCCTGGGATATATTAAATATATATGAAATAATAGCTACTTACTTATTAGCCATATTATTGTGACCATATAATCGTCATCATTAATACTTACTTAGTATTTTCTCTCTTTCTCTCTCTCTCCTGCACCATACAATGCGACTCTTGATGAGGACGCTGCACATAATTAGAAAAATAAAATGAACAAATTTTTACTCTTCTCGTCTCCTTCTCATTTTTTATACGCACTTGGCTGGGGTCTATTATTAGTAACCTATGACATGTACCAGGAATATTGTAAGTAGGATACGCCCAAGTCTTTATGATGAACAAACTTTCTCTCCCTCTCCTTCTCTCCCTCTGTCCTACAGTCCAAAAAATGTAATACCATAATTATGTACATAAACAATATTCTCTCATTCATAATATTAATAGGGGAGGAGGTTTGGAGGGGTGGAGGTAGAATGAAAGAGGGTCAAAGATAAGTATATAAACTGTACATGTGTAAAAAAAACTGAGTAGGAAATGTAAGTAGTACACATAATATTTTCTCTCTTTCTCTCTCTCTCTCTCTCTCTCTCTGTGTTTATTACATATTTATGTATAATATACAGAGTTGATGCTGGGTTTTTGGTCATGTGGTGAAATGAAATGCAGAGGAGTATACCATCAAAACTGTATGTGTAGCAAAAGTATGGAAGTGGGACAGAGAAAGAGAGTCGAGTGGAAGAAAGGTGGAGAGAGAAAGGGAACCGGGAGAAAACGGGAACGGGAGAAAATATCCACCAGGGTTTTTCACCGACAGGAAAGAAAGGCGTGGAGAAAGAAAAGTACGGGCATGCAAAGGCGAAAAGCAGAAGCGACCGAGAAGGCGAGATACAGAGAGAGGGAGAGGGAGAGAGAGGGAGAGAGAGGGAGAGAGAGGGAGAGAGAGAGAGAAGGGGGGTAGAGGCTATGCTATTGCTATATACCTGGGCAAAAGTATTGAAAGTGTGTGTGTGTGGCATTGAAGGAATGAAATAATCCTTGAATTTTTTGGCTATATATTGGGATGGTGATACTGTGATCGTTGACCATATGACGACGACGAGGTGCTCGCATGCAATCTATAATTTATCGGTGAGACGGTCACTCGCTCACTCTCTGTCTAGAAAGTAGGATGGAGTATATTTTGGAATAAAATACACATGAATTGTAATATGTATACATATTGTTTATATAAAACAAAAGGTAGAAGAAAGGGAACAATAAATAAGGTGTACCACATACAGTACTTGTATACATATCATCATACTATATATTACCCTAGAGCGTGTAACAAAGTTTTGTACAAATCCACAGTTTTAGAGTTATCAAAAAAACAAAGTACATCAATTGCTTTCTTTTTACAAGAGGAAGCGAGTAGTCGGATACAAATTGGCTAATACCCGGGTATTACCGAATTTATGTAAGGGATGAGCAGGATTCGAACCGATCTACCCGAACAAAAAGTCAGAGTAGTTACCACTAGGCTAGCTACGTTTATCATCATAGCAATGTTATTCCCTGCACCGATTTTTAATTGAAATTGGTATAGTATCAGAGAACGAGAAAATGACAATTGACATTAGTTGTTAGATTATGCTACAAGCTGAGACCTTTTGAGCCGGAGACCCTCAAAAGGGATACCTTGATGATTTTTAATGAGAACTGTTTGTAGAATTAGGGCAAATATTTGTGGTGTTGGTTAGTTTTTCTAGTTGTCAAAATTTCAATTTTCATTTTTTATTAATTTTTTGAGTGTTAAATATATTTTATGGAAATCTAGGTCTTTCATACAAAATCAAACAAGTTTGAATTTTAATTCTGTTGAAGTGGGCAGGATATCAGTATGACTAACTAATAAAAAACTAACTAGGTAATACCATATTCATTTCTAGGTAAAAAGAGAACTATTGGTATACAGAGCATTTCTGAACTTAAAAAGAACAAGAGTGTATTGTGACAGTTTATTTATGTTGTAATTTATTTTATTAACTTTTATATTTGTACAAGTAGAATTTTACAAAAAAACAAGACCAAGAAATATTTAGTCCAAATTTAGTAAATTAAATCAATATTATTGATGGTAGTAAAAAGAGTAGCAATCAAAGTTTGTTATAATATAATGTAACAAGTACCCTTGTATTTTTATCCCAATATTAGTCAATATCGTTCCCCTTATGGGGGGGACTTTGCCTATGGTTTAAGCCATGGTCAAAGGTCCCCACCATACATAGGAGGAACGATATTGAGATAAAAATACAAGGGTATGTATGTGAGTAAGTAATAACAATTTCTGTTGCTTCATTTAAAAGTATGATGGGCTTCACGGTAATGGTCCCGGAGGAGGAGGAGGTGGGCCAGGCCGCATATTTGGTGGAGGATAAGGTGGAGGGGCTACAGAAAATTCAGGTGGTAATGGCGGTACACCATATGGAGAAGGAACAGGCAAAATTGTTTGTGGATATACTGTTGGTGGTAATGGAGGTCCGGCAAATCCTACTAATTGAGGCCCAGAAGGTAATTTATTCGATGGTGATGCTTGAGCTGAATGATTATTTAAGGAACCAAGAGAATTGTCGATGGCTCTTGGAGGAGGTGAGTCACTTGGTACAGGATTTTGTGTTTGAGAATATAAATCTAGCACTTGATGACAAATATCTTCTAAAAGTTCAATGGACATATTTTCAACAAACATGTCCCACCATCGTAAATGATCTGGAGTTCTAGCATTCCAGTCCTGAACTTCAAATTTACTTAGTTTTCCAGCTAGATACATGAGAGCAATGGCTATTATTTCCGGTTCCCATTGAAGACACAATGTTGTACACAAACTGAAATACAATTTTTTTTAAAGAAAACAATGGTTTACATTTACTTACAAGTGTAATAATATTAATACATACAAAGGTAATTTAATTGTATTAAAAGATTTCAAGAATAAAAAAATACTCTTACCTATCATTGACAAAGGTCCAGGCCATTTGAACCATCTTTTGTAACCTATTCTTATCACCCTTCAAACACTTTGCATACTTTAAAAGAAATGTGTAAGGATGTTCCACTTGAAGATCAAACTTGATCGTTTGTAACAGTATTCTTTCTAAAGTCATAATCTCTTCCTGTATGAACCAAAAAATATTTTTAAATGTACAAATCATGATGGTCGATAGTCGTATTGCAGAAGTATGTAATATACTTACAAAGTGATTTTTGGCATCCTCTCCAAACTGTGTTGTAAATATTGTTTTGTCCAGACCTTCTTTTGCTGCCTTGATAACATCTTTACATTTTTTGGGAGTTTCTTCTACTTTTCCAGCAAGAAATAGACATGCACAAGCTGTCGGCTTTAAGCAACAAAATTCAAAAACATTGTGATTACAAAATTAAATTCTCATATCATGTATGTATTAAATTATCAAACGACATAAGAAAGAAAAACTCTTTAAATTTATTTTTTTAAACTTACATATCTTGGGAAATCCTGAAAACTGTGCAACATGTAAAACCGATGATAATAGACGACCCCAGTTGCCATTGTTGTGAGACTGAGACTCATATTTGTGCCCACTTCAATAATAAATCGTGCACCCTCACGTCGATAACGCGACTCTGTCTCAGGGGTCATCCCGGCCTTTACGGATGGAGTCTGACGAAGTTCCTTCTTGTCATAGTACCACCTCATGTTGGTCAAAATATTTAAGTCACAAAAAAAAATTTCATCCGAAAAAAAAAATCGACAAGTCCTTTTGAAGTTTAGAGGTCAAAAACTACATTCTCAATGACTAATCATTGAGAGAAAGTCACTTTACCAAAAAAAGTTTGAAGAACGTTTATTTTTCATTTTATTTTAATCATTTTATCCCTTTTAAAAACTACTTATGATACATTTAATTAGTTGGAAAAACTCTAAATTTCTCATTTATTTTTATTCGCTAAAATTAAGATTGTGTAACTGTATTTAAATAATTAATTTTGTAATGAGTATCATCCGATTTGTCAACGGCTACGCTCTCAAAACACCGGAGAAGGTTGTCTATTTTATTCCAATATTCCATGAAATTGAATATAAACGAAGTGTAGACCTCACAATTCTTGAAGTTGTTGACATTTTCGAAACAAAGGACACTGGACGAAAATATTATGAAGGCTACAAAGCACATGTAAGAACTTACTTCTGATTATTTAAGTTCATAAAATTTTAAATGTACATACTTACTTAAGTACCTAGTATACTAATAATGTTGTTTGTATAATTCAGGTGTCTGATGAAACATTAAAGGCCTGGCAAAACTCACTGACGGGTAGCAGTGTTAATTGTGATATTTATGACATGTTGAAAAAAGCATTGCGACATTCCGATCACATGGGATTGACATTGGGCTCATCACGAGAGAAACTTCGGACACTAGAGTTTTGGAAGGAAAATGTAGACAAGAGTATTATTCCATTTGGTTCCTTGAAATTAGAAACAATCGAAATTATGCCTTCAACTGGGAGACTCTTAGAAACAATCGTACTCAATCTTCAAGAGACAGCTGAAAAGAATTCAGAATTACAACAAAATTCGGAAGGAAAGGAGGCTAAACAAGCAGAATTACAAAAGGGACTTGAGGATGTAATTAGATCAAAGTTCAGGTTAGCGTTCAAAAACCATGATGATTATTCATAAATTTTAAAAAATTAAACAATTGTTACTTACAAATGTATGTACTTACAAATAATGCATTTGTCAAATATTTTAGAATGGAAGATCGTCTCTATAGGGTATTCACAAAAGTATTGAATGAGAAGAAAAAGCGAATTGTTGAATTAGAAAAGAGAGTCAGATTATTTAAAGAACAAAGTTTAACTCATACGCCAATGTCCAAATCCGAGGTCTTTCCTCAAGTTCCAAAAGGAAAAGGAAAAGTAAAAAAGCAGAATCCTATTCCAAGTTCATCCGAAGACGAAATGGAAATTCAATCATCTCCAGAATATGACCAAGACACTGATATTCAGGACTCAGATATGGGTGTAGTACCAACTCATCAGACTCCAAAATCAGCCAAAAGAAAATTTAGGAAAATTTCCTCCAGTGAGAAGCCAACATGTAGCAGAAATTTATTTTCATCAACAGGGACTGGCCAAACTATTGTACCTGATGAAAAGAATGAAGAAGATTCGTCTACAAAGAGTCCCATCAAGTCAACTACTGGAGTTGTCGTAGATGACTCGGAGACTGATTTTACAGACTCGTCACAAGAATTATTTGTACCATATTGTGGGAGGAATATCAATAATACTAATAAATCAAAGAGTAATTCTAGTCAAGGTAATAATAAGTTGCAGGATAGTACTAGCCAGAAACCTAGTATACGAAGTTGTTCAAAAAATAACAGAAATTTGAATGTGTCCCAAACTGGCTTGTCCGAACCATTGACCAAAAAATGTCGTCTTCGCACAGTTAAGAGTGAACCAGACGAAATGGAGAGAAATATTGACGATCCTAACCATATTCTTAACCAAATGTTTGGTTCAAGCTCCTAGATATTTATTCCATGTATGTACTTAGTATGAATGTTGCATGTTTTTTAAAAAAGAAATATTTTTTATTCGAGATTGTGTATGTCAACTTGACAGTCCAAGCACCCAAAAAACTACAACAGTATTCTGATTATCATGAGATGAAGCTGTATTGTCCACTTTGGTCTCCTGTTCTAGCCGACGGATACTATCCGTTAAATCATGTTCAAGTAAAGTTTTATTAAATAAGAAAAGTACGATTATATTATTACCATGCATGCAAATAGTATAGTGGTGCTATAAAAAGTATATAATTACAATGCTAATGGTAAAGTTTTAGTATAGCTTGTCTACCTATATACCCTTACTACTAGGATCAAATATATATATAAACCATGTAAAGTATTTTTATTCCTGGAAAATTAAAAAATATATTTATACTTGATATTTAACTTCTAATGAAAGTTCATAAGTAACTATAAAGTAAAGGAAAGCAATTATAAGAAACTGTGATTAAAGTTGTTCGTTTAATAAATGATATAATCCATAATTATAAATATGACACATCTCATAATACATACAAGTATTCACTTTATTCAAAAATTTTGAATCAAAATCTAAAACACAACATGAGTACAAATTACATTTCCAAAAACGGTAAATTCTGAGATCATACACGACACAGTCATAATAAGAGTATTCAAAATACATATCGTAATAGACATGGAAATTAATATTAAACCTAGTGCGTACTTACTTTTTTAAAAATAGCATTGTGACTAGAAGAATATCAAAAAATTATGTCAACTAGAAAAGACTAGTACGTCACATACATACAAGGACTAAACGTTACTATTTGTTTCAATTGTAAAGCTCTACTGCACAAAAGGCATTTCTTATTTTACATCCTTTGAAGGCGACAATTTGGACGGAGAGATAGAGATCAACATTATGGACGGAATTAATTCCTTTTGTAAAATTGTAATGTCTCGACGAACACATTATAGATTCCTTATACAAAAAAAAGTATTATAGGAAGAAACAAAAATATTTTTGTTACAGACTCCTGTTGAGGGGAGCTTGACGTTGTTGCAAATGGGTAGAAGAAATCCTGTGGCAATTTCTACATATAAAATCAAAATGACATTAAGTGCATATAATTTAACATGTCACAAAGACCTTGTGACAAGGTACAACAACGAGCAGGAATCCATAATTTTGTAATTAAAGTCGAGCAAGGGCTCACTGATGAGTTTAATTTTAAAATCTTAAGTTTAAAAGAACTTACAATAGAAACAACAGGCCATTGTCCAATTTTGGGTTTGGGAGCTTTTGTAGAATCAATAAACATGACTGTTGTAACGACTTTCACTTGATGTTGATACAAAATACAATCCGTCTCATCAGGCAAACAGCGTAAGTTCTTGGGAATGCTAAATGACTCTCCAAACTCAAAAAGAACTCCAATAATTTTGGCTTGTGGGAAATTAACGGGTCCAACATAAGCATAAGCTATCTTAATTTTCATTGTGGAAACTATTGCATCACATTCATGGAATGTCTAGATGGGGAATTTGTAACAAAAACATTTGTTTAAAGCATTTTTTTACTGTTTAAGATATAAAATGTGGTATTTGTTTCAATGAGAGTGCTATGAATTACATTAGCGGATGCTCCTTTCCCAAGATTTGGTGGTATATCCACAGGTAGCCAATCATTCATATCATCCCAATCAGGGTTTCCAAAAGCAGCGACATATCTTGATAATAAACACATTTATTATTACTCAACCCAAGAAACGTAACATGGTAGAGTAGTGGTGTGATTGCTTATTTATTATGTACCTTTCTACTGATTCTGATTCCGGTGAGATACCAAGAATTATCTTGGCAATGTGTTTTTGGAAATCATCACAAGTCTCATAATTAGAGAAGTTGAGTGTACATTCACTTTGCTGCCCCATCCCAAATAAAACATTTAATCTTTGGTTATTTTCTCCATGGCATACTCCAGGGCTATGAACTGTCATCCATCCATTTGGATTCCTGGTTAAAAAAACAAAAAATAAAAGACATTTATAAGAAAATTAATAAGAAAAAAACAATCACACTCATAGTGCAGAGGTTCTCAGTTTCTTACCTATCTAAAGATATCCCAAGTTTTTCTGGTGGTTTAACAGTTGCCTTACTATCCGTAGGTAACGATGGTCCAGCCTCATCCGAGTCGTCTCGGTCTTCCGAATTCGCTTCTTCTTTTTCTTTACCCGACATAGTAGGGTCAATGTGACCTTCTTTCTCCACTTCTGACGAGATCATGACACCCATGACTACTGGTTTACCAAGAATATATCCTGGAAAAATATAATCCTTTGCATAAAAAATGTGTAGGCACCTTTTTTAGGATTTACAGTGAATTTTTTGAATAATGTCAAACTGAGTATGTCTATACAAAATTATTTTTACCAGGATTGCCACTTCTTGGCCAATCTAATGGATGAACATCCTTTTCATCTTGAAGTTGTCTTTCCTTTTCAATAACTCGAGTCATAGTTCGATTTTTCTCCTCACTTCCTGTGGGCTCTTCAATTAAACTAGTTCTCCAGAAAAAGTTGGTAGAATATTCCTGTGTAATTTCTTGATTTGATGATGAGTTGTAATCACCAAGTTGAGCCTTAGCTACAACTTTTGATAAACCTTCAATCCCCGAATGAATAAATGTAAGTTCAAGACTTTCCAAAATGTTGAAACATGTCGAGGAATCTTCATCCCACCTTGGTTCGTTAAATGAAGGAATTGGATGACAAACTTTACTGCCATTTCGAAATGATGAGCATAAACCCATTATGAGTGGAACAAGGCTCTCAGTAATATTCACATAGATTGGGTTGGAAATAAAAGCCGTATTCTTCAGAAATGTATTGACGTTCAGTTGAGAATTTCCAGTACATGCAGCTTTTAAATTGTTAACTCGAATTTTGCATCGTGTTTGCATTGGCTGTAGAAATTTGATATATTCAGTTGCTGAACATTTTTTGCTGTACAGTGACGATGGAATGCCTATAGAAAAAAAAGTAAAATAAAATGTTGAGTGTATGTAATTTACAAAAAGTTGTACTTGTTATTCTAAATAAATAAATAGATAAGAAACTAATATTTATCGTACCAAATGGTGATGGTGATGCTTTTTGTATAGCTGGGAATGTAGTCTTGACTTGTAGTAAATTACTTCCATATTTGTAGGGTTCCCAAGAAATTTCAGGTTGCATCTTTCTCATAAAGTCCCATGAGAACTTGAGCTTCTTTTTACTCAAAAATTTCAAGCCTACATTCTGAAAAGTCAATACACAATAATATACGTTTAAGTTTAAGTACATTAATCATAAATATCTCATGTATAGTATTTACTAGACATTTTACAAGATATTTTAAAATTTACAAACTGATTTACTTTTGGTTCGCTTTCCAGTTGGTCTATGTGATCCACATTATCTTTGACAACACAGAACATGCCTCCATTTGCTTCCTCAATATAGTATGGAGAATTTTCTCGGTAAAAAATTTGAGATCGGAAACAACTGTGACTATTATGAGAGTGATGAGCAGCTATTTGAGGTTCATAGAATTCACTGTTTATACAAAATTGAAAAACTTTTTTTTCCTTTTTGCTACAATCCATATCGCAACAGCAATTAATGTCACAAGACTTGAGCTGTGAAAACATACATAGACAAAGTTGAGAAAATGATTATAATTTAATTATTCATGATTATCGCATATGATTTAGAAAAAAAATTGATTCAAGTACGACGTACATGTAAATCACAAGAGCAAACACGCCTGTTATTTGACGAAGTTTGTGTTGGTCTTTTTGGTGCTTTAGTTGGTTTTACTGTTGTGGTTGTTGTAGATTGGGTAGTTGTAGTAGTGGATGTAGTCGTAGTTACAATTGTTGATGTTCTTGCTGGAGTTTCGGTAGACAGAGTCGGTGATGTTTCTTCTGTCGAGACATTAAAATGATCAGCATCCACGATTTTTGGTGGCTCCATGTCTGATGTATCATTGGCCACAGAAATTGATGATCCATTTGAAACATCAACACTATAAACGGATGAGAAAAGGTAGCAGAATGACAAGAACAATACTACAAGATTATTTTGTGCCATGATAGACTAAAGTGAAAACTGCCAGTGAAGTTAAGCGTCCACTCCAAATTTCTCAAAATTTCGATGAATGACACTAATTTCTGCAACAACTGTTATAAATAAAGAGTCCATCGTTACATTAGCATGAGACTTGCAAAATAAATGATCAACGATTGAATTTAATTACTTACTGACACCGGATGGTACAGTCTTCAATCGATATCTTTCAGGCGAGTTAATAATAAAGTCACGGTCGTTCAATTCAGCAGCTCCACCAAGAAAATATCGAACCACTTCTTCTCTCACAGTCCCTAAAATATACACGAATTAAATTATACCACAAAAATCTTTCATGTAAACGAATTATGAGTCTATATTTTAAAATTACCAACGGGTCTCCAAGTAGGAATCTCTAAAATATGAGTTCCAGGAGATGATGGGACGTGACAAGTTGCGTATCCAGCCAAGTCGTTTCTACCAAATTGATCTTGTCGTCTAACCTCAAAAATAAATTTTGGCCAACCAGCCAAGCTCTTTGTAGCAAAATGAATGTCAACAGGATGACACCACTGAGCAATATCCTCTTCGTGTGGTGTGTCAACTTGTGTCTGTCCGTATTTTTTTCCAGCAATTAATTTCCAATCACTCCCAGCATCAATATTCCATCTACAACATGCTCCAAGGGAATGACCAAATCCTCTTCCGTTTTGAATTTGTCCGATAACATGTAGTTCCGCCATGAAACATGTACAGGACAAATAATGTTATAATAGTACTATTGAAGTCTTCTCACACAGATCATCGTCATCGGCTCATGTCATGTCCTCAAGTACGTGTGGGTTCCCTTTTCAATCCTATGAAGAGATAAAAAACAAAAATTATGCAAACAAATTATTTTCGACCAAACAATCACAAACAATCATATCTTTTATGTAATCTTCTATGCCAACAAGTCAATTAAAGTAATCTAATTGCCAAAATTAGGGGACCGTTTAGTGACGAACCTGATAAACTTCGTTGATGGTGCAATTCTTGTTTCCAATAATTTTGAGCCGAAAACTGTCAAACAAAAGTCAAACTTAAATTTAATTGAGCAAGGATATAGAGAAACCCCCGCGTAACGCTCCATTCAAATACTCAGCCTAGTTGAATTTTTGGTAAATATTTTGCTGTCAAAAATTGACAACAATTTTGATATCGTAAAACTATTTTTACTTATTTGTTACATACTATTTTATTGTCTTTTCTAGACCATTGTGTAAATTGTTATATTAGTGATTGTTTTTTGTGAGATATTTAAATAGCTTTATTGTGGTTTACTTTCAGGTGTAAATAATGTTTCAATTCAAAATTGAGGAGAGTCAAAAATCCAAGTCAAATACAAGTCTATGTTCGGAAAGTAGTAGTGACTCAAGTCTCAGCGTTGACAGCGGTATCAATCAATACTCGGTTGGAAATCGAATAAAATGTGATGATAATCTAGGAACAATAAGATACATTGGCCCTGTTAGTCCCCATCCTGGATCGTGGTTAGGAATTGAATGGGATGACCCTGGTCGAGGAAAACATGATGGAGTAGTTGATGGTGTAGAATATTTTAAAGTTTCTCAACCAAAGGCTGCCTCGTTTGTTCGTCCATCTAAAATAAAAAGACTAAGACAGATTTTCGAAGCGATTCATGAGCGATATAGTTACGATGCTAATGCGCTCAACACTATTCAAGATATTGCTGGTGGACTGGAGCGTAGAAAAATTGACTATAGGTGCATAATAAATTACAATCATTTCATGCTAAAGAATTCTTGCTATAACTTTCTAACTGACGTTTTTTGACCATTTTCTTTTGACAGTTTCTTAAAAATTATTGATGTGAGCAGTCGACAGATCTCAGATCTAGGAAAACGTGGTGAATTGGCTGAATTGACTCCAAATGTTGAATTTTTATATATTGCTGATAACTTAATTACGGAGTGGGAGGCCATTGGTAATTTATGTGTAGGCCTTACTCGCTTGAAAGGATTAGATGTCAGTGAGAATGCATTACAACCAGTGCCTGAAAAGTTACTTGAAACATTGGAGACTGTATTTCAAAATTTGGAACATGTCATCATGGGAAAATTAAAATATGATTGGAACGATTTCATGAACGCTTCATTCATGTGGAAAGGAATAAAAAATTTACAGGTACATATTAATTTATTATACGAAATAAAAATATTATTATCTTGTCTGATTCAGACATTATTAAAAATAATTTATTTTCAATAATTTTCATAGGCTCTTGCTGACAAATTTCTAAAATCTTAATACATGAGTTTTATATCTTTTCATGTATACAACAGGTTCAATACAACAAAATTGATTGTATTAGTACAGCTCAAACAACGTTGTTACATCTGACGAGTCTTGACTTGGGCGGCAATCAAATATCTCATTGGGATGAAATTCTTAAACTTAATGTTTTAATCAAGTAAATAGTGAAAAGTCTTAATGATTTTTATAACATATTCAGACAGAAAAAAACAAATATTTCATGTCTAATTATTGTATATTTGCTTTCTTGTTGTTGCAGTTTAGAATATTTAAACTTATGTGGAAATCGTATTGGGAATATAAATTTCCCATTAGAACCTCAAGATAAAAATCCTAATGGCTCTCCACATACATCTTTATTCCCAAATTTGGCTCGGCTAAATGTGTCTGAAAATTCCATTTCTGATGTATGTATGCACTGATTACAAAAACTATAAACTACTTCGTTTTTTCAAATGATGATTTTTTACTGTCTTATTTTCTATGTACAACAATAGTGGACTTCCATAAATGAATTGTCTAAATTATCCAAATTGAAAGAATTACGTATTGACACAAATCCATTCTTGGACAAGGACACTAGAGCTAATAATCGGCAAATGATTATTGCAAGAATCGGTCAACTTCAGGTAAAAATTATATTCAAATATGGCGAGTTATGCTAAACTAAAATTACTGATGGTATAACATTTTCTGACCAGAAATTGGATGGGATTGAAATCAGTAAGCAAGAGAGGAGAGACGCAGAATTAGACTACATTAAAAAGTTCTCATCAAAATGGAATTCTGAAGGAGGAAAACTGCAACCTTTCATGGATCATCCTCGTTACGCTGACTTGGTTAAAAGTTAGTTCATTATTAACAAGTCTTTTTATAGTACATATGATGTATCCTAATATTTATCCATTTTCCAGTTTATGGTTGTTCGGAAGAAGGAGAATCCGGAGATGGGAGGCCAAAAACGATGAAGACAACATTAATAAGTACGTAATCTCAAATTCATTTTGACAAATTGTGATGCATATTCATGTCAATAGTGTATTTCATCCTTTGGATATGGAGAAAAAAACTCAAAAATTGTTTTATTGATTTTCATTCAGATGTACAACTTATCCCAGAAGATTCGTCTCAAGATCCTCAAACAAAAAAATTGTTACAGACTATGACTGTGCAAAAATTAAAGATGCTTCTACAACGAATATTCAAACTGTCTGGAATTCCTATTGAAATAAAATGTGTGAGCGGCCGTGTGAGTAACAATTTCAATAAAACAAATTAATAATAAATAACCATTTTGATGCACAAAAAATTTCTGCAAACTATTTTGAATAACATTTGTCCTTAAGGCCCGTTTAGACTCGACGTGAAAGGGGACGTGAACGTGAAACGTTTTGACGTCCAATTCACGTTAATGTAACGTGAAAACGTTTCACTTTCACTTTCACGTCCCCTTTCACGTCGAGTCTAAACGGGGCTTTATGCATAACTATGGACTCTTTTTTACAGAATGATCGTATTTCATTCCCACTGGACAATGATTTTTATGACCTATCACAATATTCATTGGAAGACAATGACAAGCTGTATCTCAAATGGTGATGTCTGTATTGCTGCGTTTCATTTTTACCATTATTTTATTAAGTACCAATAATTCAATTAATAATAATAACAATTCTAACTTGGAACGATATTGAGCAGTGATGGAATATTGGCTTGTTGCCTTTTATTATTCGCATTTATAGACCACCATGTAACATTTATATTCGTCATTACTCGTATATATTCATTTTTGTGAAACAGGATGTTGAACTTTCCTGTATTATAAATATTAAATACTTTTAAAAAATTCCAATTAAAACGCAAAATACATATTATAATGCAAACTAAACTACATACTTTATACGTACATTATTTCTTTAGTTCTAATCGTATGGTCTACTTTTATAAATATTTTCCTATTCAACAAAAGTTTTATAAATGCTATGCATGAAAAAATCGAAAACAAACCCCAAAAAATGCAAAAATAAATACACTCAATAAATTATTAACACCACAAATTGAATATTCTGAGATCAATTTTATTATTGTAAGTTAATATCAAGTGGACAGAATATCTGCGTATATAGGCAATTGTTTGTATGATAGAGCTACAGTCTTTAAAATTTTACAATTCAATTTTAATTTTTAAAATTGAAAAATATTAGGTACTTTGGTAACTACAACTAGGCTTAAAGTCATTGTAATTTTTGTATTGCCATAAAGGTCAATTAAGATAACAACTAATATGTGAAAGTCCTTTCATCTTCAAAAACTATTTCATTCAATGAATTTCATTGTCGCCTAATATACATGTATAATTAATATCATTCAACGACTGGTATCATCAGTGTTGACTTTTAGTACATAAAATTACTTACTACATAAGTATATATCTAAAGAACTAGAAGACTAGAATCATTCAGCCTTGTTGGCTAGAAATGTCAAAAGGGTTTTTTGTTCGATGTTTAAAAAATTTTTGGGTGAAATAGTCAAGTATACAATTTTGATATCTAGCGTTACTTAATTTGACTAAACTGATACACAGTACTGCTTATTAATAGATTCGTACTCGTTTGTGAACGACAAAACAATGAGATCAAAAAGTTTATCACTTGGGATTTTGTGCGTACGTGTAATATTTTACACACATGAAAAAACATAAAAAAAATATTTGTATTACAAAAAAATAATTGTTTTGAACAAAATACAATCTGGACTTGATGTATCAGGTAAATTGATATGGACGGAAATTTTTATATTACCCAAGACAGCTTCCATCATTCACATATCATTCCCACTTACGTAGTGTCAATTCGAATAGTACGTAATTTGTATTTATCCTGTGAATAAAAAAATGGTTCAAAATGTATCTTTCAATTGTAAATTCTAATTTCAACTTTCAGTTGAGTAGTAAATTGTATTAAATGTAGAACAGTATCAAATGAAGAAGGAAAAGCATAATTAAGTAAACATACCGCTAGTATACATGCAGCTTCATTCTGTCCTCCACAATATTTGGAAGATGAAAAAACTGTGAGAAGTTTTCCTCCAAGTTGCACCTTCAAAATTGAATGAAAACGTTAGAATTTATTAATTTTATGAAAGGAAAAATGTTAAAATAATTTAAGACGAGAGATGTACTTTAATGCGGTTAAAATTTGGAACAATTTGCCTATTATGTTAAGAGACGACAAAATTTCTTGTGATAATTTTATTGAAACTTTAAATGGATATTTGTGTGATAGAGATACTATTCTTTATAAACCCCCCTGAATTTATTTTAGTCAAATTGTTTTTATTAATAACTGGCTTGTAACTTGGGTATGTTTCATTGTATTACGGACTATTGTATAGTGTCCGATTTTGAAATCAGTTTCTTTTGTGTAGTTTCTACATGAAAGTAAAAAATTGTAATCCTTGACACTTGAATAAAGACAAACAAACAAACAAGGTTTACTTTAAATCCTGCTTGTTGAACTTCATGTGCACGGACGACATGTGACAAATTATTTCGAGCGAGAAAAGAATTGAGAGCATCTTCACTGAAAACATGAGCCGTACCTCTACGGGCGTTAGTCCCAAACCCATCTTTATTTGTCAACTTTCCTCGTTGCTCAGGGGTCAAACTAGAATCGATATGGAGAGGATCACTCCACATTAACTCCCAAGCTAATTGTGATTGTCCTGTGAAACAATGCCGTTTATTGTCAATCATTTTTTCTATACGAAGTTTAGTATAACTACTACAGACTTTATATATCAAGGTAATTTAATTCATCAACATAAAGTTACTCTTACTCATATAAAGAAGGAGACGGAAATGAAAATAATTACCTTCAGGATTTGGTAGTGGACATTGAATTGAATTGACCGTTTTTAGCATGCCATTCCCAATCCAAGGTGGTGGAATTCCTCCATGTGCACAAAAAATCTTTTTATCAACGACAGCAGCCAAAGGCATAGCATCAAAGACTGTATTCACAGACTCCCATACTTGAGGACCAACTTTTTCACCAAATTTTGAAAGGCATTCCCTATTTTTTAAAATCAGATTAACATTAATAAAAAAACAAAACTGCAAGTACAGAGTTGCACAGTACATACATCATGAGACTATGTAATTAAACATTCAATAGTACCCGTAAAAAGTAAACATTTGTTGAACATCTCGAATTTCATGGTTACCCCTTAACAGATTGAATTTCAATGGAGCTAAAATCTTCTGAGCAAACAGATAAGAAACGACCTCGATTCCATAACTTCCTCTAAATTTGCAAAATTTGGAAATTTAAAAAAAGAATAATTAAAAATTAAACAAACATCAACTTAAAATAAAATGCGAGCAGTATTGTCATGTGTTTATATTCTTTCATACTTCAATTAATAAAGATAATAATTGGTTTCACCTGTCCACATAATCTCCAAGAAAGAGAAATGTTGCCGGAGTTAGTATAGGTCCTAAGCGCCACAAAGCTTTCTCAAAACAAGTCAAATCAGGAAAATTTCCATGAATATCCCCTGGTAAAAAAATTATTTTTAGTACACATTTCATGAAACAATGTTATGTTAAAAATGTCACTGCAACATGTAATCTTTTAATATTTACCAAGAATGTACACAGGTGCTGAGAGTTCAATTAACCTTGGTTCACTCATCATGAGGTCTCTAGCTTGATTGCAAAGTCCAATGATACATTTTGCCAAAGAGTTTCGATCCACTTCAAAGAGAAAAAAATATTTTTAGTTTTTTCTTATTACTAATCAATTAATCATCAAGTAATTATTCATCAAGTATGTAATTATTTAGTATAGTACCTTCCCCCCAATCAAAAGCGGGTTTGGCGACATAACCTCCCTTGTTGTCTCTTGGAATCATTCGTTCAAAGTAACGAAGTCCATTTAACATTTCATTTGGTTGAGACTCTTGGTTAAATCTATCAAAGGATTGTATTCTGTTGGCTTGACTTGTCCCTTGAGCGCCTTGGCCAATTAAAAGTCGAGGATTTTGTCCTTGTGAAAACATTCCGCTGTCTATACATGGAATTTCACAAATATAAAAAAGAAAAAAAAAGAAATCGTTTTAATTTTACAATACTATAATATATTTTGCTGTAAATGTTTTCAATTAGAAACTCATATATCACGATATCAACTTTATAATGTTTTCTAAAGTCAACCTTTGATATAGGTTCTAAGTATCTGTACTTGTGTTATTCCAAAAATTACCTCTCAATAACGGCACCAAGTTCCAGTGTGCGTCCAGTGAATGAATATCCAAAATTGTCCCTGACTTTCGAACTCGAACGGAATGTGTGGCAATGTCATATGCATTGAATTCCGTGTGACCAAAAGAGCCTATTTATAATTTAAAAAATCAAACTATAGAATTCACAGAATTTAAAATAGGATAAGTGCTAACTATGAATAATAACATCCACCATATCACTTACTAATATTTTCTTCTCCACTGAATGTTTCAACAGCGCTTCTAGAACGCTTCACATTAGCCAGGGCAGCCACAGACTCCCCCGTCTGTTTACCCCTGAGATACGTCACAACAGAGACTGGAGATCGTAGGAGATGTGAAGTTCCTCTGAACTTTAGTTGTCCAACAGCAGCGAGAAAATCTGTCAATGGTAAACTTGTACTATTTGTTTGTCCAAACAGCCTGTCAAGAGAATCAAAATTTATACAATATTCAAGCACGTAATGTACAGTTTAGATTGATTCTCTACTTACTTGCTGCTCCGTTCCGCTTCAACATCTAATGCATGAGCATCATCAACCAACCCACGAACTCTACGAATATCCGCTATCATTGAACGGAACTCTTGAAAATTTAATTTCCCATCATCATCCTGGTCATAAAAGCTGTAACACAAAGAAAAAAACAGTTTACAATATATGAATACCATTTATTGTTTAGGTATGTCACGGTATGGTATGCCAAAGTTTTGTGAGAAATTATATAATTCTCTTACCGAAAGATATAACGACATCGACACTCTGCTGGAGGACCTCCATGTTGTGTATTAGGTTCTGTGGCAGCTAGACCATACATGAGATCACGAAAATCTAATCCCCCTTTCCCTTGAATATCGAAAGCCCTACAAGGGAATAAATATTATGAATCAATTTCTTTGATGTTTTATTCATACAGTAAATTTTAACCTACCTAAATAATGATGGTAGCACAGCGGTATTCCAACCAAGCTCTCGCATAAATTTTACAAATGATGCAAATCCCATGGTGGCAAAAGGAGAAGAAAGTTGCATAAATTCCAAGTATAACAATTCTTGCTCTAAAAAACATTGTTTTCATTACATTGTGTTCTTTAAATAATGTAAACCTGAAAAGGTTAAACAAATCATGTACCAATTTATATGTTAAAAGACGGATAAAAACTCACCAAGTCTTCTTAGCTGAGCTGCCTCAACAACCAATTCAAAGCCTGATTTCTTGGCTTTATTTTCCAGTCCAATAAAAACATTTGTTGAGGTAATCTCAGTACCCTGAGCCAAAGCCATGCCAGGTGTCTCTAACTGAGTTATAATTTCAACAATGTCGGGAGAAAATAAACGTTTTTCGGTGTTCATTTGTAAAATCACAGTCACTAGAAATTCAATAAAAATCAATTAATTTTTCACCATTATAATTACCCGACTACTACAAGTGCAAATGAATCTTTTTTTATGTTTTGAGATTTGCAATGATAGTTTGAGCATTTGAAAAATGATTCACTCACAAGGGGCCCAAATTCCCGGAAAAGCCTGTACAGAATAACATATTTTTATATAGATTACATTACACAAAAACTTAAAAAGGTGTATCATTTGTTGATAAAATAATAAATAATCTTACGTTTAAAACAGTTGATTTCAGATCCGGACTAATTGTGACACAATTAACTCCATGAAGAAATAGTCGATCACTTCCAGGAACATAATAACGGTCTAGACGTACAAGTCCGTCAGATTTTAATGTTGTGAGGCCAGCATTACGAAAAAATTTCTCAACGGTCGGTTTCCAACTTTCTTCCGGTCCCACTGGTTGAACTCCCAGAAGATTGTACTCTGTAGACATTTGGTCCATGACCAGGAAATACCTAAACATAAAAATGAAAATTTTAATTTTGCTCAAAAGACGTTTGAAGAAAAAAGTCCTTTCGTTGTTCTATTGTATTGTACTCTTTCTGATGTTCCATGGAATTGCCATCTGTGCACATCAAAGCAATGGAGACATAATCATGAATTAACTTGGCATCTTCTCCAGCAATGTCTGTGGTTCTCTTTTTACTTCCAGCTCGTCCTCTTGTATGACTTGTTACAGATTTGGGAAGGGAGTTTGTTTTTCCAGTTGAGGACGTGGATCGGGTCTCAGACGATTTACCAGCAGGGTTCTGCATGTCGAAAATGACATCAATCGTAATCACCAAAAATTATACACTTAAGGTACACAATCAGGTACAAACAGATACAGTCACGACTTCACTTTACATAAATATCACAAAAAAAAAACTTTGTAAACTTACAACCATTACAGTGATTTGAACTGTTCCTCTTGCACAACAATCAATAAATGACAATTTCTGACAAATTCTCTAAAGGATAAAAATAATTCGCTGTTTGATTGTAGACTATTGACTAGTTTGGAAGTGACGATAAATGTTAATTTTTCTAGTAAAAATCTCTTTTGACAGCTACTCAACCAAATTTTCGTTTTTTTTCGTTTTGCGATTGTTTGTAAATTCCCGCCATCAGCAACGTTATCTATTATGGATTTAGATTACATTTTTCAGTGACTACAATTAATTTTAGATTTAACAATACAATTAAATTTGTGACATACAATTCAAATCTACTAGAATTTTGACTTTATTTTACATTGAATGTGCTTTTTCGTCTCTCATGTAGCGTGCAATGCAATGCCTAAAAATAAATTATCCACTTCCTTAGGAAGCCTGAAAGGACTTGTTTAGTACATTTTCTATACCAACAGTGGTTTATTTTTGAATGTAATTTAAAGTGCACTGACTTTAAAAGACACCAGTGTCTTTTTCAGTGTGTGCCATCTTCACCAGGAGAATCATAAGACAAGCACAATAATCATGAAATTGTCTGGTCAATATGATGACAAATTTTATTGTTGTGAAAAATTAAAACAGGTACAGGTCATATGGTCATATCACTACTATGTGCAGTGTGTAGTCTACAGAGTAAGGATTTAGATGTGCAAATTCAATTCAGGGGAAAGTAATCAATAAGAATGAAGTTGTATTCAAAAGAAAATGAATGAGAGCCACTTTGGTTGACTTTTTGAGAATATAAAAACTTCCTAGTTGAAATCCAAAAGGCATACAAGATTTAAGAGTTTTTAAATAAATGCTTTGTTGTCTTGCTTCCATTTGTAATGCCAAAGGTACACAATTATTTGGGAAAGAAAGTGAAGACTCGTAGAATTTGGCAGTCAAGGAAATTGTTAAAAGTAATTGTGTAGTAGTGAAGACAGTGACGGCAGGGAACATGAAAACAAAAAATGCTGACAAATTCATTCGATACATTCTACAGTTTGTATAATTTGCTAATAAATTAAAACTAATTAATGTTAATTTAAAGACTGGAATGAGTATTTCATAGCAACAACTATATCGTCTCGTTAACAAATGAATGGTATGGTAGAATGTGATTAAAGTTGAAAGTGTATTCCATGGTCTCTCCTCCTTCTCTTTTGTAAAATCCAAACTAGAAACAAGAGAAAAATCGAATTAATTTTTTTTTAAAATTTTTAATTCAATTATTTAAAACTGACCACAATTTATTAGTCCAAAAGGGCGCACAAAGAAAGTATATTAAATGGGGTATCATCACAAAATTGTACGCCGTGATCAGTTGAATGGCCGACAATAATTCTTGAAGCCCAAAAAAGCATAACATTGGCCAAGTTTTCCATTCATTGGGTAGCCAACCGTACATGAAAAATAATTTGTCACGATGTTTTAAAAATTCGTAAAACCAAAATAATGCCATCATATATGAGAATGGTGTTGTCCATCTTAGGACCAGTTCAGTCATTTTTGATCTTCTGAAAGGCTCATGCAAAAATTTGGTTTCTGTCACAATTTGAAAAAAAACATGATTATTTTTTTCTCTAAAAAGGAAAAGATACAAAATTATTTTATAATTCTATAATTATTTTTTATATACCCGCATAAAAATTGAGAAAGATTGTTTGATTGAAGGCAATAGCTAAGGAATGTTTATTAAGGACAGCATTCAATTGAAAAGTGAAGACCGCAATGTAAGACAATGTTGCAAAAGAATGAACCAATTTGTCAGCTGTGGGCACACTATGACTCAAAATTGTCACTGAATAAATTAAACCAATCAGTAAAAAACTGGAGTACAATGCTGTCAAAATAGTACAAAAAGAGGAGATGATGATCTTGAGTACTGATTTGGTGACCACCAATTCATTAAGTTGACTATCCCAGTCATAGCAAATGATTTTGGTTCCACTGCAGAATCTTACAAGTTCCCCAATTATGCAAAATTCTTCTCGTGTCAGTGGCATTCCTGTCAACATGTGCTAGCAAGAATCTCAACTAACATTCTCATTGAATTTTTTTTTACAAATCAGGCATTCCTTTGGTGACGACATTCACATTAGCAATTGTTCCCATAATAGAAATGAAACACATTCCTCCTTGATGAAATTCTTTTCGCAAGGATTCTGGACAGAACCCATTAATTAAGGTAATTGTAAGTCATGCAAGTATTTAAGTGCAAAATGTTGCTAAATGCATTTTTTGTCTCATATCCTTCTCACCAAATATATTTAATATGGTTCGTCTATTAAGTAACTGTTACGAAATAGTCTCTCAATTACTTTTACGAAGCATTTCAAGCATACTTTTAGTTTAACATCAATGTATCGATTGAAGGGAGAGGAGAGGCTCATTTACTCACCCAGTCGTATAAGTAATTGACTCGGTTTTATGCCATTCTAAAAGAAGTATTTTTTATATCCTTTCCCTACTCTGTCATTCTGACACTCTCAACTATTTTGATATTTGTTTGCAACTTTATTATGGCCCATCTTTGACCTACAATCTTAAATGTTCAAGGGGGTGAGACGGTAATGTCGTCTAGTAAATTTAATATATATGTGACTCCTATATGAGGATGAGAGAATGTAAAATGTCACACGATGAGTAATTAAGGATACTAAAACGGAATGATGAATTTAATTCCTAATATTTAACATAATTTTTTTACTCATATTACATTATATGAATCATCCTACTATGTTAATTATTTATTTTTTATATTCCAAGGCACATGCAATACCACACCATATAACTGTAAGCGTGACAATGAGTTTTGTATATACTTTTTATATAATTTTTTTGATAAAATTAAAAAATAATATAGGGATTAAATTAAGTGACCAATATTTGAAGCTAAAATAGGCTCTGTGGTCAATGATTGTAATTGAATGCACTTATCCTGGAATCCTGATTAGTTTGAGTAGAAAATGCAAAACATTTTTGGACAAAACAAAAGAGAATTCAAGACGTATTTTGGACACTGTCATTGTCACACTGATGAGGCGTAAATTTTAATTTTTAATATTTACTCCAATTTGAGAATAAAAATTATGAACGTATTTTGTACACCTTGTTCTTATCTCTATATATGCGAGCAAAGGTATATATAAATAGTCAACTATGAAAGTAGTCCAAAGTGAATTAAACAAAGTCCGCTACTTGTGTTAGAATTCTACTTGGCTTCCGTTCTGCCATGATGCCCCCCAAAACGTTGAGAAGAGCATCGTGTCCATATGAGTGTCGATACGCTCATGTTTACACGTCCTCATGTGAAGGATTCCTTCATAAGGAAGGTGAAAAGATGGGAGATTACGTCAAGAGTAACTAGACTACGGATGTAATTAAATTGTCCAACAAGAGCGAATTTCTCTCTCTCTCTCTCTTATGCACTTTCAAGTGAATTTTGTAGAGATAGGCATTTATAAAAGGTAAAAGTTAAGATAAGGGACACTCAAGATGACCCACAGAAGAGTCTGACAGAGTAATCAGAGCAACCATAGTACAAAGCATGTAATTTAATTTAAATGTAATGCATATATATGTAGTGTCAGTATCTGACCCTCATATTTTTCTTATGATCTTCTCGTCCTCCACCTTTTCAAGCTCAAAAAACTAAACATTGAGGATTCTTTTTGTATCATTCCTAGTCAAGAGTTTGTGGTTTGGACACGTCGTCAAATTCATTGCTGATTAATGCTGTTCATAAGACTGAGTTGGAGTGACACTGACATTTAGTCGAAATTACTTTTCCCCGAAAGATTTTTTCCAAATTCAATATATAAAACGGCGGAATTGTAAGGAAATGGCCAGTATCAAATCCATTCCAGTGTCAGTGACATTTTTGTGTTTGTGTGTAGCAACAATTGCACAATATGGTGGAGGTAGTGTTCAACCAAATTATGGAGCTTCCAGTGTCCCACAACCAGTCGCAAGTGTCCCTCAAGGTACCCGGGTTATTGAAGATAAGGACTACAATGCTTTGGAAAATGGGGCTGGGTGGTCTCCGTGGCTTTTATGTATGCCTCTTATATTTATTCCTTTGATATTGCTTTTATGCACCCCTTTGTTCCATAATCCGGTTTACGGGGGTGGGAGTTATGGAGGTTATTATGGAGGGCATGGCACTCAGGGATGGAAAAGAAGTTCAACTGGAGAGGAAGCTTTAGTGACAACTTCCCGAGTGTTAAAGAGCATTTCAAAGTACGAAAATTTTTTTCTAAATTAAATATTTAAATACTGTACCTATATCAAACGTACAATTAGTGCTCGGTTTACTCAATATATATCATTCACCTGTTTTTAATAGGAAGGCGTGATACTTCTGGATGGCCTTGTCAAAGAGTCAAGATTTATTAATTTATTCTATAGAGTTATAAAAAAGTTGTAAAATACATTTTTCTAGTTTCTATCAGACACATTGTGGAGCATAATTTATGCTCATTTATTTATTGTTAATATTTTTTATCAAGTTGAGAGCAGTTGACGCCGAAATGGAAACCAAAAGGATTTTTTGAGCTTATTTTATGTACCTGATATTTTTCATACTGAGCTTTTATTTAGTAACGAGAGTCATAATGTACATGGAAAGAGTCTTACAGTTTTAGTTTAGTTTTAGTAATTATAATTTATAAATAAGAACTCAAGTACTAATGTTGCAATAAAATAATTTCCACACTGTTAGAAATGTTTTTTGTTTGAAAAATACTACATACGTACATTTATTCAAATTTATTATAATAGGTATGTACATTTTCTGGTTATCATTGTCCAAATAATTTCAATATTAATTTAGATATTTTTTCAGTTGATTAGTAAATATATTATAATACATAAATAGTATACATCTCCTAGATTGTTAAAATCTCATTTGCAGAATGTCCAAAAAGCAAAAAAAAACATGATAATAAATACATCAAATGTTTTTAAATTTCACTCATCACACTTTTATGTTGCAAAAAAAAATTGTCAGTCTTTCTTCAGTGTATCTCTGCTGTCCCGAATCTTTTGAAAATAACCACTGCCTACAAGTTTAGTGACTTTGGCAGCAAGATAAGGTTGATACGCAGTCAAATACAACAAGGGAATGACGGGAAGGACGCTCATCCAAGATTCACCAAGTCGATTAGCCATAGCCACTAGGCACAAGTAAGCACATCTTTCTGATGTCATCCTCTTGTCAGTTGATTTCATTTGTTGGTTCACCGACTATTTTGTACATTTAAATCCATTAAAATTTATACAAGTCATAATCACCTACTTAATAGATTTAGATTTAAGTATTTTAAAAAAGTACGAACCTCTCCAGACTTGTTGGTGAAAGCGTTTGCTAGGACACCTGAAAAGGTTGGACCTGGACAGAGTAACGTAATCTGCAATATTAAAAAAACAGTTCAAGAACGATTACAAACATTGCAGGATAAAATTTATTTGCATTGTTTATGTTCTAAAGACAAATTTGAGATAAAAGAGTCCTCTTCGATTTTCACTAAATGGTATTTCATGAAAAAACGGTTTGCACGTACCTCAATATTCTTGCCAAACGTTTCAGTTCTTAAGGTCTCGAAATATCCCTAGAAAATACAGACATTCCAAACAATTAAAGTGTAAATAAATTAAATTACATTAAAAATACACAAATGCCTACATATTTAAATGACTTACATGTAGGGCGTGTTTAGACGCTGCAAAGTAAAATTTTAAAAAAGTTGTTATAGCCAAAGTTAGATTAAAAAGTAATGTTAAAAATTCTGTAGTTGAAAATGTTTGAATTTTTAATTACCTGCATATGTTCCAGAATTAGGAACACCAACTTTTCCAGTGACACTCGACACAACTGCTAATTGACCTCCTCCAGCTTTGAGAAAATGTTTGACAACAATCCGATTCATATTGATGACGGAAAAAACATTCTAAAATTGTGGAACAAAAAAGATACAACAAATATTCAGTCCCTAATTTATATTTAAGTCGTAAATTAGGAGTATAATATCATATTGCAATTATTCTACATACCAATTCAAAGAGCTCTTTATCCACTTCCAATTCAATCTCATGCCAATAAGCTCTTTGAGATCGCCCGGCATTACTGATGAGGACATCCAGCTTCAAGTCAGAAAGCAATGAATACAATTATTTTTCATATTAATACAATTTACTGACTAAGATTTAAAACTGAGTTTGACGATTGACATACCTTGCCAAAATGTTGAATGATTTGTTGAAAGCTCGCTTCATGTGTTGACATATTGGTCATATTCAATGGTAATACAAGAATATCTTTATCTGTTAGTTTGGGATTCAAAGCTGAAAAATGACAAATATAATGAGAAATTATTTATCCACATTTAGAAATTGAGCTATAGTTTAAGTAATTAATTAATTAATTGTGCATGTACCCAAACAATCCTTCTTGACTCGGACAAGTTCATCATTTCTTCGGGCTGATAAAACTAATTTTGCATTGTATTTGGACAATTCTTTGAAAAAATAAAAATTGAATTTAGACTAACAATTTGAAAAGCTCTACAAATAAATTTATTCTGTAAAGAGTAAATTGTACACACGTGCAAATTTGCATTTTGACTTTAACTCTATTGTTGTTGTACAAGAAATACATTCACGTTTTCATAACTTAATAAATGAATAATTTAGGTATTTACCTTTGGCAAGCGATTCACCAATGCCGGAACTGGCTCCTGTGATCCACACAACTTTTCCATTGTACACATTTTCTGTGAATAAACAAGAATCAAATTACAAGTTCACTTTGTCAATGTCTCAAAAGGAAGAAAATGATGATGAAAACAAAAGTTGCACAATGCACAAAGAATCTAAGAATCTAATGGGATTTACCTGGTGCTTCTCCAAAATGAATAGACAAAAAAGTCAATATATCAGAATCACTCAAGAAAATGATTGCTAGACATATTGAGATGAAGGTAATATAAAGTACACAAAATAAACTAAACAAGTCCATCATATTTACTAACGTTTGTACCCAATTTTAGCCGGAAAAAAGTGTCAAAAATTCCTCCAAAAAATCAAAATCAACGGGACGTCAAATCTACCCTCCGCTTGATCTTGACAATTGAGCGAATGGGGAGGTTTGAGATTTCAACGATGGATAAATGAGCATTAGCCCCCTTAATCTCTACAATAAACTGATAACTCTTAGACTGGAGATAAAAATGATAAAAAAACTCAAAGTTCAGTACATGGCAATGAAATCAAATGGACCCTTGAATTTTCCATTTTTAAGATAACGTGGGCTTTAATACTTGATAATTTATGGCTCATGAGAACTTCATTTTTAACCTGTCCATCATATTTCATGCAAAGTAAATAATCTGTAAAAATAAAAAATAATGCATAAAAATTACAAGCTGCCTCAAGCTACTAAATAATTACAAGGTTAAGTGTCTTCTATAGAATTATTAATTATATATTTCAATTTACAACTTGCTAAGTACATTACATTGTACCAACAATTGTAATAGAAATATCTCAAACATATTTATCTCTCTCAGTTCCCAATGTTTTCGTAGACTAAATAAAAAGACAAAAGTTTTTCGAGTCTTTTGTACTGTACTATATACCTATATTAAGTATTAAATAAGTAAGGACTTGTATACGATGAAATATAAAATTATTTTTAAATTGTATTAAAAATAGCAGCTGTCCTAAGATAAACTGACTGAGTCTGACATGAGATTTCCATGTTAGAGATTTCCAAATGATACTGATTTAAGTACTTGGTAAAGTAAGTACATTGAATTTATTTTGATGAGAAGTCTGGGTCTTTCTAAATTATAAAATGTAATTTTTGGAGAGGTTTGCTTTTCTCTAGGTCACAAATTGTGACTCATAGTCTAAATAATGTAAAAGAATTGATTGTAAATAAATCATTGACAAATTAAATGGAAAGATAACATTGTCAATCATCCAATAATTCCCCACTTTACATAGATCCATCTCCAATCTTATTTTTTAAGGTCATACTCATAACCATCATCTTTGACTCTTGAAGGGATTAAAGTATTAATTTTTAAGAAGAGAATTAGATCAACTTACTAAATTAATTCATTTGAACATTTGAGAGCCTGCCAGTGACGACCAAAAGTATTCTAAAGCAAAGAGAGAGAGAGAGAGAGAGAGAGAGAGAAAATGACGACAAATGGAATAAGTATAGAAACACCCTTAATTTACAGTAGACCATTGTCTAGTTTAACTAAAAGGGACGTTTATTTAAAACTCGAAAATACACAACCGACGGGTTCGTTCAAACTACGAGGAATCAGTAATTCGTGCATTAAGGTACAATTAAAATATTATTTTAATATTTATTTAATTATTATTTCTCTATTAGAATGTAGTGAAGGGGTGTACCAAGCTTGTTGGATCATCAGGAGGTAATTTTTTCATAAAATAAAATTTTATCAATATAACGAAAAAATAATCCTAAAAAATTTAATTTAAATTTTTTGAGGTAATGCTGGACTGGCTCTTGCATATGCTGCTTCAAAACTGGAAACTCCATGTCAAATTTATGTACCTCAATTTGTGACTCCAAGAATGCTGGAGAAACTTAAATCTTACAACGCCCAAGTCACGGTCTCACAAAGAAATTATTAATTAATAAATTTATCTGTCTTACATTACTTATTACAATAAAATAGACACCCTTTTGTGGTAAATAATGTTAAAATATGTTTTACAAGATTGCTGGAAGAAATTGGCAAGAAGCAAATGATAAGGCTATGGAGGAATGTACAAATAATCCTGAAGCTGCATTCATTCATCCCTATGATGATCCAATTCTTTGGTAAATTTTTTGTACTCTTAAATTTTTATCATGAGGAGAAAGTCTAATTTTCTCTCTTGTGATTGGTTCTCAAGGGACGCTTACACGAACATTGTCGTCAGTATCAAAGAACAACTGGAGAAAAAACCTTCATGTTTCGTCGTCTCTGTTGGAGGTGGTGGCCTTCTCTGCGGACTCCTCAAAGGCCTTGATGTGGCAGGTAAAATTGACAAAATGTCCAATTAATTTATGATTTCAACAAAATAATTTTAAAAAATCGTTCAAGGTTGGAAAGACATTCCTGTGGTGGCAATGGAAACAATTGGTGCGGAGTGTTTTAATTTATCCGTAGCAGCTGGTAAAATAATTAAAAAGACACCCACATCAGTGGCCAAGACATTGGGAGCAACGTCCGTGGCCCCAATTTTAATGGACATGCTTCCACACTACAATATCATCTCCCATGTACTCCCTGACAAAGAGGCCGTCAACGGTTGTGTCCGATTTTCGGGTAAAATCCTCATCATAATGAGAATGACAATCCTCAACAACTAAAAAATCTTTTGAAAATAGATGATCATGGTTTTCTGGTGGAGCCGAGTTGTGGAGTGAGTCTTGCGACCATTTATTCTGGTGTAGTTCCCTCCATTTTAGACCAAAATGGTTACGACTCCACTGGTCCCATTGTTGTCATCGTTTGTGGGGGAAGTGACGTCAGTCTGGATATCCTCCAGGGCTTTATCAAAGATTTTGATTTGGAATGAAAAGTCGAATGAAGGGAAAGACAAAAAATGTTTCAATTATTTTATTGGAAATTTATTGTTACACTCAAAGAAAGACAGAGAACCTTAATAAAATTGTCTAATCTCCTTTTTCTCATATGCTACTGTGAAGCGTAAAAATGTATTGTTGTCCAATTGTATTTATTCTGGGACATATCTGGGACATGACAATTTTAAAGTGTAAAGTCCATTCAGGATTCAACTTCCGACTAATAAAATGGGGGACAAGGATCATTATAATGGATGTTACATAATTTTAAATGTTAATCAAATCATCTGATGGGCGAAAAATGTGCCCGAGGTCAAAATCTTTCAACAAAATGTCAGGTCATGAGAAGAGACGCTGACATGATTCAATCGTTTTCAGTATTTTTGGGGGCACTGGAAAAAATTGGAGAAACGGACGCCATCTGTAGGAAGAGAATGACGGTCAATCACCTTTTTTCTTTTTTTCTTCATGGGGCAACTTGATACTCTCCAGTTTTTTTTATTCAGTTGTTTTAAATAAATACCCCTCCTTTGTCCCCCTTTTCCAACAAGAGCTAAAATTCTGCAAAAAATAACCCCGATGGAATAATCCCTATGCTCTACAAAACTAGCTGTTTCTTTTTTTTGAAATGTTTGATGTTGAATTTTTTTTTACCTTGTTCAAGGTCATTTTGCTTATGATCTTGGGCAGGGGTCAAGGAAGTGATGATTTCAAAAAAGTGCAAAGGCAATTTTGTAGAGCATACGAGTTTGCATAGGGGTGACTTTTTGCTAAATTTTAGCCCTTACTGGCGTAAAACATGAAACAACTCGAAAACAAAAAAACTGAAGAGTGTCACGTTGCCCCTTGAAGAAAAAAAGAAAAACTGATTGTGCGTCATTATCTCTTTACAAATGGCCTCCGCTCCTCCAATTTTTTCCCCGTGCCCCCAAAAAACTGAAAATGATTGAATAATCTCAACGTCTCTTCTCTTGACCTGACATTTTGTTAAAATGATGAACCGTTTGAATTTTGTGACATGTCAAAGTGGTCACTGTGGGACAAATGATCAAAGGGTTCAAGATTTTGGCAATACATAAATGACAATATTTGTTCACTTTCAACTTTATGTACTTGGACTGGCCTAAAAACGTCAGGAGTCATGGAAAAAGGTCAGTTTTCAAGGTGACCTCATACGTCAAACGAGAGTAGTTTAAATTTTTCAAGACAATTGATAATAGACTATACAAGTTGTACAGATATGACATGGATCCATGTCTGTCACATTGTGTATTTGAGTTGACATAGGAATTAGCTCCAATTCTCCCATTTTGGACCATAACAGTGAACGTACTTCAACTAGAGGAGGCAAGAAGGCCTTCGGGAGACGAGGCACAATAAGAAATCCTTATTTTCATCTCTACTTGTTCCATGCCCTCAGATTTTAGTTTGCAGGATGGACAACAATAGGGAGGCCTACATTGAATATTTATGTAATCAACCACAAAAGGTTGGTCCCAAATTCTACGACGCCGACTATCTCACTGGAGAAGATGATCCGATTGAGCCTGACTACAAAACAGCTTGCTGTCATCATGAAAATTCCTCGGGGAAGCGTAAATATGTTTTACATTTTGAAAAGTTGGATGATGACTGCACTGGAAAAATGGATCAAGATCGAATTCGTTGTCAAAACTTTTGGGAGTTTGTTGACACTCAACCAAAACTCAAGGCTTTCATCAAAGAAGGAAAATTTTGGCATGAAAGCCGTCCCCAAAAATTGAGTACTGAAATCCTTTTAAATTATCTTTATTTTTTAGCATAATCTAAATAATACATTATATTGTTTACAATTAAATTTAACTTTCAAAGACATTGGCTGTTGTATATTTGACGACAAGGGTACAGACACATGTCAGAATAAAACTGTGAGGAGAGTGAGAGAAAATCGAGCTTTGTTGAGAGAAAAATTTGAAAAAAGATCTACAAAGCGAAAAGAAGTTAGTGTCAATTATTAATTATTTTATAAATTTAACTTTTTAATTAAAAAATTTAATTAATTTAACGTAGTTACAAATGAAGAGTAAACAAAGACTCATAAAATCGAAGCCTCCACCCCCCACTGTCAATTTACAAGCCCCTCTGTTCTCCGACATGGTTCGTTCTGATCTGAAGGCGGAATTTGCTTCTATGAATCAATACGATGATGAAATCAAGACAAGAATGTTGGAAAAATTAAAGAAAATTAAACATTAAACAACAAAATTGTGATGGGGACTGTGAGGATGAGGGAATTGATGGTCAGGCTCAAAAGTTTTTGGATTGGGGTCAAGATCTAGAAGATGATGATGACTGGCCACGTAACAAATTAAATAAAAATAGCAAGTAGTACAATTCACAAAAATTAAATTTGGAACAAATAAAATAAAATGAAATAAATAAAGAGTGAGTTTATTGTATTTTGAAAAATTTCATCATTTAATCAATACTGTAAATAGTTGAATGAATACCTATTAATAAATATTATGGAATGTTTGGAAACAGAAAGAGTGTAAAAAATCATCAAGAACTGTAATTTAAAATGGAGTCACTTCAATGTAAGGTAAAACTGATAAATCGTTGAGGGCAGAATTGAGGACTGACAAAATGTCTTGAAAATTAGGACGGCTTTCTGGCTTCTCCAGCCAACAACTTGTTAATAGTTTGTTTCTACAGGAAAAATATAAAAATCATCATTATGAGATCATAGTAGTGCTAATTAGTTCAAAAAAGGGGCCATGATGATTATACATATGTACATACATTCTTTCTGAAGCATAGGGTGGAGAATATGGCCTTTGACCTTTACTGACTCGTTCAATGAATTCAATGAGAACTGAAGAACTTGAGCCAACATACGGATCCTCAGCCATTGAAAACACTTCCCAAAGGGTGATTCCTGAAAATATTTTAAGTAAAAGTTTTTAAAATGTCATTAATTTAATTTAATTAATTAATAATTAATCATTTAATTATTTTTTTACCATAAGTCCATATATCTGACTTAGCCGAGAATTTTTTATCTCGTAGAGACTCAATCGCTATAAATTTCCAGGGAAGCGGAACCTTATAACGTTCATTCATTTTCACAAGAGTTAAAAAATTCATTGTGTGAATTTATTTTTAAATATCTTTGAACTTTTTTTTTCTTACGGGTTCCTTTAAAATAAAGTAGTCTGACCCAGCTGGTAGTTTTCTTAGTGAATGGAAATCCCCCAGTTTAGCTATATTACAATAATCAACTTGTAGAGTAATTTGTTCAAAACTTGTTAGTTTTACTTAGACAAATTTTAAGCACCTTGTAAATAACTTGACAAGAACACGCTCCGAGTGGCAAGTTCCCAATGTATCAACTTCAATTGTAATTAAATGATTTAGTTTACTAAAAAATTATAAAATATTCATATTATTGAAAATGAAATGGGTACACTTACATCATTTGATGCCAAAAAATCCATGCCTCTTGCAATTTCAATGCCCCATCGCAATAAGTCTTTGGTACTCAAAGCTTTTTGGGCCGTCGAAAAATTTTCATAAATACTGTCACATTTTTAATAAAAAAAACTTGATTAAAATTTCTTGTTACAATTATTTAATTGCTGTTTACCTCTCATGTTGTGGAGGTGGGGGAGAAAATTTGTTGACAAAGCCCGATCGATGACTTCTTAAATAATTTTCAAGTGTTCCCTTCTCAGAATACTCGACAACAATGTATAGCTGACCTTTTAATTAATTCAATTAGTACATGAAAAAAGTCACTCAAAACTCTGGTTTTTTTTATTAAATTGTTATTGTCTTTCAACTTAGAAAATTGAGTCTCAAAAGTTGTCAAAAATTAAAAGATTACAAATTTAGACAAATTATAACAATTTTTTGTAAGCATCACGAAACTTGTCATAAATACTTTCATCTCTTTTTCAGAGAAAGTCATTGTCTTGGCCTTTCTTTCGAAAAAATAAAGCCTAAAATTGAAGATGTGACTAATATGGAGAAAGTTAATTTTTAACTGTTCTTACGTAATGTAATGTTTTGAGTACAGGCTCCCATGAGACTGACAATGTTTTCATGCTCTTGGAGAGAGCTCATAATTTTTAATTCTCGAACGAGGGCTTTGAAAAATAATATTTCAGGTTCTGGTTTCAAAGTCTTTACTGCCACCGGAATTCCCGATGCCATTCCTTTGTAAAACACTGTGAACACTCCCGTTGCTAGCTCTTGATTAAAATCTATCAAAAAAATCAATCAACATCTCCCAACATTTTTTTATAGATCATTTTTTGCATACAAAATGGCAATAATTCAATTTAAAAATTCAATTAATTATTTTGTCATTACCAATGTTCAAGCTTTCAAGCGGGAATTCCAAAGCTTTGTTGTAGCCAGTGAGAAGCATAGAGTATCTGTCTTCACTTCTCAATGGCACCGTCATCAAAATTTCTCCTCCCTCTGTCTCAACGTCTTTCTTCATTGAACTTTTCTCCTCTGACCCGGCCACAGAACTCTACATCAATTAATTGATTAATTATCATGACCTTTACAAGTCTATTATCTAAGTACACTTATTTAAGATAAACAATTTGCAAAAACTTTTTAATAAAAAATTTTGCAACTTTTTTTTATACTTAAAAAATAACTCACACGTCTCCTGATAAGTCTTTTGATTTGAAAGCAAGACATGTTGAAATATTAAAATGTGTTTCAGTCAATTAAGAATTTCAGTCATTTTTGCATGTCGAAATAATTTGCAAAATTTTGTCTGTATCCTTGCAAAAAAAACTAAGAAATATTAGTAGAAAGGGTGAGCTTGAAAAGAAGAGTGACAAAAAGCTCTATAATAAAATATTTAATACGAAAAAAGAGGAAAACCAGAAACATGTGTTTTCCTCATTTAAGTTAAAAAAACAAAGAAAAGTTTTCAATATTAAAATAATTAAATTTCATTTCCTCGTTTTTCCCCCGACACTGAAAAATAATTATTTGATTTGTACACATTGTGTCAATTTTTAGAAAATTCGTAGAATTCATCATACAATTTATATTTTTAGTTTTTTAATAAGGAAATTTGAAGGACAGAATTGCATTAATATTTTCATATATATATTTATAAAATATTTTCATTGGTCATTCTTTAAATTGAACTGCTGCTGATATGGAGTCTAAGAAAGTGATATGTTTTATTCTACGAATTCTTTGTTTTTATTTTCCAAAAAAAAGAACAAGAGAAAATACAGGAAGATTTCAAAATATAAAATAATGAAAAAATATTTTACAAGTAGAATAGTCATCAAATGCACTGAACTCTGACCTCCCAACTTATCTAATTTACTTTTTTAAATTAAATTAGCAAGCTTTCTACTCATTTCTCATGTAACGAACAAACTATCACAATATGAATTTTTATGCCAAAATTGTCCTTGACCATTTGACACGATCTTGAAAATTTCTCTTTGGTCTTTACACGAGGAAAAATGAATCTATGCTTTCTTATATTAATTGTATGAGTTACAATTAAAGAATTAAATATTTGCCAGTTGATCAAAATATTAAATACCATTGAAAAATGGACACAATCAAAACGAAACAAAGGTGACGGTCCGACATTAATAGAAAAAGGTTACAACAACAAAAAAAACATATTTATTTTAAAATTAATAATTAAATACAGTATAATTATTTTTATTATAAATGTTATGAAATAGAGTTTTTGCATAAAAAATAAATCACTTGCAAGTGTGTCTATGATACTGGGTAATACTTTAAAAAATAGAAGTTTTTCACAAGAATAGTGATTTTTTATTAAACTATATTGAGCATTAATTATTTTTCACTGAGAGAAGAAAAAAAAGCTAAAATATCGAATCAATTTAAATGCAAAATTGCATAGAGAGAGAGAGAGAGAGAGAAAGGAATTTAGCTGGCTCTAATTAAAATAAAAGTGTCAAAGAATGCGTCAACAGGATAATAAAGTAAAATAGTTAAAGGCCTTGAGAGCTATCGAATTTTTGTGCGGCGTAAAGTTGGACTTCCTCGTTCATGCACAATCCCGATTTTTTCCAAGGTTCTTAGGATTATCGGTTGAAGGTCAGGAGTCGCCTGTCAACACAGAAAAAAGGGATGAAAATTATGAAATATTTTAAACAAAAGAAAATAATAATGCCAATTTTTAAAAGTTTTTTTTTCTGATATTTTTCAGTAAATAAGTAATAGTTTTACTTCAAAATCAAAGGAAGTTTAAAAGACAAAATAAATAGAGTGAAAAATTACAAAAAAATATGTTGTATTTATTTTTACAAGAATAAAATATGTATAAGAATACTAAGTATACAGATTGACTAATTGTAATTATAAAAATAATTATTTTTAAAAAACATAGCCTAGAATTGAAAAGCTTACATGTTTGTAAACTTGCTTGAGAGCTTGAACAAAGTTTGTTGAATAATTCTCATGTGATGACTCTTCAGGGTATTCAGTATTTTGTTCATTTTCATCTTGATCATGATGCATAATCATGGATGAAATGGCCTTCTCAAATTCTTGAGACTCGAGTAAATTATTAACTCGCATAGTATTCAACTTGTCCTGACGTACTAATGACTCGAGACCATCTTGAATAAATAATTTAAATTGTTCAACTTTTTCTTTAATACCTTCATCATCCATTATTTCATTTTCTTGTGGATCCGGGATCAAGCTTGCTTTTGTTGAAGGAATTGGGATGGTCTCTCGAATGTAATTTTGAATGACCAAAATATGATTATTTAGCCAAGTCGAAAAATTTGGAGGGAAGTTGGCGAGAGTGACTTGGATTTTCAAATTGTCAAGAAAAGAAGTTAATTTACTAATTGAAATCACTTCATTCTCATCATAATCTTGATCAAGTTGTACAAGAGAACTGACGACAGCCTTGGACAGAATTGGATTTGTGTTTTGAAGGGCTTGTTTAAGAACTTGTTGAAGAATGATGACCGCTTCGTTAACGGATCGAGACAAACCCTTGTCTTTGAACTTATCAGTGCTCGAAGACTGAACAAGATTATCCAAACTTGTTTTAATTTCAATTGTTAAACGATCAATATCAGCCTTGTCATCAATCCCTAACGACGATATTGAGTCAAGTTCCCGGGAGTCAAAAGTTATGGGGGCACTCACACAAATGTGGACCGTGAAACCGAGAAAAAGTAAGAAATGACACCACTTGAACATTTTTGGAGACTCTCAAAAAATTATTTTTATGCTCGCAAGAGAAAACAAAGGTCTCAAAAATTGATTTCGTTTAATTTGAATGACAAAAATTCTTGATTTAAATTTTTTGACGAATCACTCTATTAACTTTAATGTTATTAAAGTTAAAGTTTATCACTTTGAAAAAAAAAATATTTTAGAGAGAGAGAGCTGTCAAAGATTGTTGGCGCCTCGATGTTGATGTCCAGTCAGACGATGGAAAAAGAACTCGGATGAGAAGTTATACAGTCACTTCTTTTATAGGAAAGAGGCTATTGCGTCTTTGATCAAGTTTAAAATTAAATATTATGTCCATATGTATATAATAATCACAAGTAAACCAACTTTGACTACACAACGACAATTACTATTTAGTTACAACGAAAAAGTCTCTACTAATTATAATTAAGTGAAGGAATGATGTAAGTCTGGATAAATTCAACTCATTTGAAATCCATGGGTTCAATTATAATTCACATTAACTTGATGTTGTGTACTTAAAATAACTTTTATATGTAAGTATGGGGGGAGTAATATATATACAGTAAATAACTGATCAACTATTATTTTCTAGTTTCTAGCTAGTAGTTGAACACCCACCGTTACTATAATTTTATGGTAAATGACCTTTCACGAAAGATATCTCTAATATAGCAACTTTCCCACTGGAATGATATAAAGACAAGATGAAAAAATCAACTGTAGTCAGTTAACTGTCTCAAATGATGATGAGAAAAAAAGTCTTGAAATATTAGTGTACCTCACTTTTATGATGATCCAGTCAAGATTATTTTATTATCAAAAATTATATGAACTACTGACGTAGTTTCCTTTGTGACATTCCATGCGTCTTTTAAAATCACGTGTCAATATTAGATAAAATTAAAAAAAGAAACAAGTTAAAAATTTCCAGTGATACTCCCCTCCCCATTCTAATGATAAAAAGTGTAATCATACGATAGGTTATTTATACAGATGATTCCTTAGTGAATCTACATCATGAGAAAGATTTCTCCTTATCTTGCTTCTTACTTGAAGTACGCAAGTTAAATGGTGGAATTAACGTAAAAGAATGAAGACTATCCTTGAAATAATGATCATCAAGCGTCATTCTGGACTCATGAATGGTCTAGTGTTCTCTCAGGAACTTTTGTATGAGATAACTTCCGTCATCATCAAACTGTACTGACAACTGACTTGTAAATAGTATTTGAGGTATTACAGTCACTTTTTCCAGTCCAATTCCTTCCTTCTTCTTCCCATTTGCAAAAATTTACGTTCCAAAAATTCTTTCACAAGAGACTTTAATCAGGATACAGATAAGGAACAAGTTTAGTCGAGATCCAACATTCTGCTTGTTCAGTTTTATTCAGTTACATTTTACATTCATCAACATTATTCAGTCAGCCCCTTTTTTTGAATGCCAAGTACACCATTGAAGAGGGCTTAGTCAATATTTATATCAGTTGTGGGGTCAAAATAACTTGCCAGTTAAGCTTTGACTCGTGCAATGGAGGTCAAAAGTCTCGTATCAGTGAGAATGAGAAATCCAGGCAGTATTTAGTTCCTCCATCTTTTAATTGTTTTTAAAAATTATTAATTCTGACGCCTACTTTCCAGGGCAGATTTTGACTTTCCCATTGTTTTGACCTCAAAACTTGACATTCAAGAAAAGGGCTGACCCTTCCTGGGGACTTTGATTCTTCCAGGATTTTCCTTAGTACAGATAGATTACCAAGAAAACAATTAATTTTCCTTTATCTCTTCAACAAACCAACAAGGAGAAAACTACAGATATTCAAGTCTCATCTTTCACAGAATGATGCAAAGAATTTGCATATTTGCACAAAAGTTTAATCTAAAATGAACAAAAAAATCGTACATTCATGTTACACATGAAAAATGATTTTTTTTGTCATAAATTATCACACATGTATTGTCAATTTGTTGTATAAGATAGAGGGGGGCGGGGGTTAATTATGATGTATTCAAATATTGAATACATATATTAAGGTCAACTTCTGCAACTGACATAAATCATGTGGAGAGAAATCTGAGGAATTCATAATTAAAATGAATATAATTTTAGCACTTTAAACCATTTTTTAAGATATCTTTGCTGTCCCTTGTAAATTCTCTCATTCCTCCTTGTGATAAGGGAGAATGATTTAATGTCTCAAAGATTTCTAATATTGGCAACTTATTCCCTCTAAATATAGTAACCATATCTTTGACATAAAAAAACAGTGATTTCTTGTTCATCATTTGCATGTGCAGGGGTGATGCAATGATTTTATACCAATAAAAAAATGTCATCTCTCAATTCCTTCTTACAGCTTTCTCCGCCCCTCACTCTTAATATGAATATGAATTTGTAGTTTGCTTCCAAGCGATTAATTACACATCAAACATCAATATATAAATAATTACATGGAATCAATATTCCAGATTAAAAAAAAATTATTTGGCAAATATCCAATTCCTTGTCCATAACAAGCTCGAGATAATCTGCTCACACCTCATTTTGCAAAAAAAATAAAAGATGAAAATCGAGATGGGGAGTATATAATTACAATTAATAACACAGACCTGCCTAATTACAGAGAGGTATGTCATGTTAATGTCAAGAATCTTTTCTGGATTATTTGTCTCGTCCATTTTTTTTATTTCTTGTTGTGTGGATCAAGTTGAAACTTGAGTAAGCTTATCTCGAACAACGTCAACACTCAGCTTGCACCTTTTGTGGCTCATCAATTAATCTTTTGGGAGTACATGAGACAGATTATGGAGGGAAGAATAAAGAAGTTGTGTTTATTTACATGTCATTTCATTTGCATTGAAAGAGCTCCTCTGTACTCTTCAGCTCTTCGTTCTAAGAGAGAGAAAAATCAATGGAAATGAGTCTTTATCTCATCTGTCTCTCTCTCTCTATAAATAATATTGTGTATAATTATGACTTTTGTATTTATATTTTGAATGGTTTTATATATGTACATATCACTACTGTAGTTTGACAACATGGGTCGTACATGTGTTGACTACATGACAAATAAAGTTAAAATTTTGACTAGAATTTTCCTCATAAAATTCTATATTCCTATACTTGAAACTCACAACTTTGTAAGAAACTTTGGAGAAGCAATTAGTTTAAATTAGTTAGTCCGAGAGTGGTAATGAGTAAAGTTGTACATAATTTTAAGGATAATCAACGAACTTGAGACAAAATTTTCAATGAGTCTCATTCATTCTCTTTCTCAGTCCTCCTTCTCATAAAAAAGTCATCTTCATCTTAACTGACTCTGTATTTATGCGTCTGTTACTTTTTAACATGGGTGGGAAATGAAGCACGTTGGCTACATTACAAATTGAAATATATGAGAATAACTTATCCAAGATTATAATTATAATCAATTTACTATTTTCTATTAAACTTTTTTTTCTTCTTCTTATAGCTACTCTACACTGATGAAATGAACCCCGGACTCTTACATGAAACGAAAATTATTCTCTCTTTCTTTCTCTCTCTCTCTTCTAAATTATTTTAACTAGTCTTTTGTCTTTACTAACTACAAAGTACAAATATTTTATGAAGACAAACTTTACAATTAATATTCTCCAAGTTTTTGCTACAAGAATTAGCTAATCAGGCTTACTGATTATTTGAGGCTGTAACTTTGAGTATAATATAATTAACATAAAAAGAACCGAAGTATTTTTGATTAGTGATATTTTATTCACTTGTCTCTCTCTCTCTCTTTAAAAATACATACATATATAATATATGTATGCATATTATTATTATCACAACAATGGAAAACGCCCACCAATTAATTCTTATCCCTCAATCTGATTTCCTTCTTGAAATCTCACAGGACAAGAAATTAAAATGTGGTCGCGTCTTTCATACTAATCTTTTGAACAAATCTTTCAAAATCTATTGATGGTGCTAAATAAAGAATAATCTTGTTTTTATTTTTTTAAAAAAAATTCAAAAATAACTAATGCCCATCTCGTTTGAAATTTGTATTGGCGACAATATCTGCACATCTGTACAGATCTTTACAAGAGAAAAGGAGAAAAATTAAATGGAATTTCTTAAATTGTTTTTTTTAAAATTAAATTGAGATGAAGAGGATTAATGTGTGTAATGCATGAACTGAATTTGCAAAAAACATTGTGCACAAAGAGAGAGAGAGAGAGAGAGAGAGAGGTTCAAGGTAGGTCTTTGAAATTTTAGCGTCAAGGTTGTAGAGGTAAAAAGAAAAAAAGGAGAATTAACTGCAGATACTTAACTAACAGATATATGGATGGAGAGAGTAGAAAAAGGATCAAGAACATGGTTAAAATGTTCCAAGTATCGTAGTAAAAGTTACAGAAATGTGTTGTCAGACTAGTGATAAAAAGAGTCGTATAAAAAGTACTAGAGTAGTATAGTAGTTAAGAACATGTTCAGTGTATTCTTATGGGTAATCTTGTACCCACAAAAGATAATTTCCACAAAAAAAAATAAACAACAACCCTCCACTCTAAACCAACACTTGCAATAATTCCAATGTCCATCCATGATTTACAGGGCACATTTGCATGGATAATGAAATGATCAGCCCCCACTCTCGACAAGCAGAAAACCAAGAAAATTGTAGAAAAAAAATAATCAAAAAAATGCTGTCCCATCAAAAACATGGTCCGAGTTTGCCAAGAGCGAGACAAGAGGACGAAAAGGAGGAAAAACTCAGTATGAAGAATTTCCACAATTTAACTCGCTTATCTAACTAAATCAACTGACTAGACTTTGATTAATACGCTCATTATACTCTGTACACAAATATTATTGTTGGACAATTTAATAAGAGAGGGGACAGGGATAAGGAGAGAAGAAAAAAATGAGTCTATTTTTTTGCAAAATATTATAACATATACAACAAGAGACATATTGTTGAACAAATTATTTGTAAAATTATTTTCCACATAATAAATGAGAGTACATGAAACTGACAATTTAAAGCTAGAAAAAAAAAATCATTTAATTCCTGAAACCACTTGAGTCGTAATGGAAGATGTTTGATATATTTTATATGACCGAATCCTTCTCTCTCTCTCTCTCTCTCAATAAATATTCATGTCACACAAAAAGCTGGACATGGGAATTGTTGGGGTTGTCATTTGTCAGATTGTCTCAAAAAAGTACCTACATGGCGAGCGACTCTCATAGTCACAAATGCCAGACGAGAAGAAGAAAAAAACTGACCATGCACCAATGTGTCTCAGATTAGGTATGGGACATGGTCCAAGAGATGAAGGGTTGACAAACTACAGGCGAGTCTGGCATCTTTTATTGTCAATGTGGGCATAATAAAGGATCTTGACACACGCCAAGGTGGTCAGAGACATGGAGAGAGAGAGAGAGAGAGAATGTCGGGTTGGTGAACGCCTACAAAACAAAGACCAAAAGAATAAATAAATGACAAAACATTCATTTACTTTTTACCCATGTGTCTTTTCTATCTTGTCACCACTCACCCATCCATTCAATTAAAAAATCCTAAATTTACGATTAGTCCTTTGATTTATTCTACAGCCAAAAAAATTTACATTTTTTCTCACAACCCATCTCCCAGTCCCATTGGAACATACCAAGAATTTGTATTTGTGGACAGAGGGGAAAAGATGACACTTGATATTCTTGTTCCAAGAAATATGAGAGTGTTCACAAAATTTTACTTTGTTTTTCCTCTCTTTGGTCTGGCTTAAGTCACTGGTCAATTTAGAGACTCGTCTGCAATTCTTCATTCGTAATTGGTTTGACGTGTTCCTACAAGTTTATGAGAGAGAGAGAGAGACAGGAAAAAATGCTGAGGTGAGGAATGAGACTGAGCACAAGTGACAAGATTAAGGTGGTACTCCATGTGGTGTCAACAAGTAAAAGAACAAATGAAAAATTGAATATTAATGTCCCATGAAAATCAACATGTATCCCATTTAATCTTGTAAATGAGAAATAAATTAAAAGTTTTTCTTGTAATCATTTAAATTATGGACATGATGCGGTCATGTTGAGTCAAAAAAAAATTATCAGGATGAAATTGTTTGTTCATTGCGTGTGTGACTGGGACTATCAAATAAATTAAATGGTATTTATTTTAACAACAAAAAAAACCAGATCAGAGGAGGAGAAGGAGGTAGGGCTTTAGGTAGTAATTTGACAATTATTTCAACTTGTTTTATCATCAAAATATATACAAAATAACCCTATAATATGTATACATATCTGTATTCATTTTAAACAATTTTATTGCGTGTGTGTGTCTGTCTGTTTGAATTCATTTAGCAACCAAAAGAATTTTTTTTCATGGAAATTCATGTAAAGATGAAAAATTAAATGAAAATTTATTTGTTTTATAAAAGATAATGAGGACAAAGACAGCCCACTTAGAAAAACGTTGGGCGCTTCCAGGCAGAGAGAGAGAATTCTTAAAAATTGAAGTGTAAAATAAATATTTTCTCATCCTTTATTTGCAGGTTGATGCAGGTCTGATGTTCTATTGTGTGTGTTCACATACTTGAGAATCCGAACTGCATGTTGAGGGACAAGATTCCAGTATAAATTAGAGTAAATGAATGTTACAATGTTGAGGTTTGCGATCAACGATAAAATTGATTGATTGGCGTCTCGCAAAAGTTTTACTGGCATCCTCTGTATCCCCTCCTCCCTCCTCCAAATGAATCTCATCCCCAATCAAAACTCAAAACTCTATTTTATCTGTCCCCATGTTACATGTCAAATGGTGACCAAAGAGTTTTATATGCTCTCACTCTCCTCTCACATGGAAGGACATACAATCTGTACAAGGAGATGTGCAATCGGCAATGACTTTGTCTCTCTTGTGTACACTCAACGTATAAATGAATGACTGGAAAACCGGTAAGGAATTATTAAATAAAGAAGAGAGAGAGAGAGAGAAAAAAAACTCGTCACATTACCTATGCATGTAAAGTAAGGTTAGTTAATAGTAATATAGGAGAGCAAAGAGTACTATAAAGCGATATGCATAAGTAGATGATTTTTTTTAAAGAGAGAGAGAGAGAGTGCCAATTTATAAGAAATGCCATTTTGCCATTCCCCTCTTTTGCCATTTTCAACCTATGCCATGGAATTTTTAAATGGAATGACCAGTCCAAAAGAGTTTTTTCAACCTTAATGATCACTGCCCGCCGACTCGGCTTCCTTCTCAGTTTTCATCTGATTTTCATTGTGGTCGGTCAAGAGTCCTCTCCCTTATCTTTATAATAAATCTAACATTGTCTTTTTCCTTGACAAATTCACAAGTAAGCTGTAGTCAGTCGTCTTTTATTTTTTGAAAATTAATTTTAAATAATTTAATTAACCATTACTTACCACACTTATTTATTTTCTACTTTTCAGTGTACCACTCCCCAATTTTGACTTTGATGACCATCCTTGCTCTTGCCAATAGTCAAGGCGAGTTTTTATTTCTACACATTGACACTACAAACGTAGCCTTTAATAAAAGCCTTTTATTTATGTAGATTTAATTGAAGCGGGACAATAATATTAATTAATTAACATTGGTTACAGTATTTAATCGTCAACGTCTCCGAGCTGAGGATACATGTCCAGAACAAGGATTTTTTCAAGATGCCAATAATTGTCAAAAATTTTATCGGTGTGCTGAATTACCAAGTGAGGAAGGGAATATTGTGAATAAATATGAATTTGCTTGTCCCCCTGGAACCATTTTTGACGAGTCCATTTCAACATGTAATCATGCCTATGCTGTCGAGAATGTCAAGCCAGAATGTACTATGCAAGTGGAGGCCACCCTTCAAGAAATTCGGGATCGACCTGACAATGAACAATACAATCAAGAACACTATGTCCCCGAAATGACTACCATGAGACCCGCCAAGAAGAACTTTAACTACAATGTTTATCAAACGGCTGTTCCACAGGTTCACTACATGAGACCTCAGTCAACTCCATTTGTCTATCAACAACCCATCCACGCACCACAAACGTCCCTTGTTTACCAACCCCAACAACAACAACAAGTCGTTTACCATCAACCCCAATTCCAATATCAACCACAATCTGTCTATACTGCTGGTCAACCTTTTGTCAATGTCTTGGGTCAACAACAAGGACAAGTTCCACTTCAATACTTGAAAAAGTAAATTTTAATTATTTCTTTTAAACTATAAAAAATTCACGTTTTAAATAGTTTCCATATGTTATGACTGCATAAAAATTTGATTGTTTTCTCTATTTTTCTCTCATAATTATTATTTAGTAGTTTTGGGTGACTTTTTGTAGAGATAATTATCATAGTCTTTTCTTAAATACAGTAATTATTATTGTTTTTTAGAGTTTCAATAATTATTTGATTTTAAATAACTTGCAAAAACAATTCAGTTCTTTCATTTCTCTGTTTCGTGTATGCTTTTTTGTAATTTTTCTACTCATTTTTCTATACAACTGAAATAAAGTGAAGATGACAAATTTAATTTAATTATGATGTGTACTCTTTTTCAAAATTTATTTTAAAAAATATAAGTCAAGGGTACAATTTTCCATGAATTCCTGGTTCTATTAAAATTACTGTTTGCTGTTGTTGTATTGACATGTTCTTTGGTAAAGACTTGAGTTCGATAATTGTAGGGCGTATTTGTCATGGGTTTAGCATCAAGATTTAGAGAGAAAATTGCTTCATTTGGTTCAATATTTTCCATAAATATTTGAACAATTAAATCTTCATCGTTGACAAATTTTATAGACCATTGGGATGAACACTGGAATTTGTCGTTTAATTCATTTTTCACAGTAAATACATTTTGACAAGTTTCTTCACTATAATTGGGACAATGACTGTACAAGTTTTCTTTCCAATAATGATTTGAGATGACGTAGAAATGTTTCTCTTGATCATAATTCAAGTCCCAAGTCCCCTCTGGGGCGATTAGAGTAGGACCTATGACCCTTGGGGTCCATAGAAAGACGGGACGTTGATGAGGAGTATGAACTAATCCTTTATTTCCTGTCGCATATAAATATCCATTTTCTTGACTACTCCACAAAGCCACTGATTTACTGAAAATGAGGGATTTCAATTGATTGGGAAATTTCTTCATGTTGTACAACATGGAAACTTGTTCATTCTTGTTCAATATTTTTTTGTAGGAGAGCCAGTCAATTTTTAATAAATTCCCAAAAATGATCAAATCTGTATTTTCACTTTCTTCATCGTTTTCTTCCTGTTTCGTCACTAAATTATCAAAAATCTTGGAGTACCCGGTAAGGCGGATGTGTAGATTGATATTTTTGATAAAGGGGAAGAGACAAGATTGAAATGATGAGAATTGATTGAAATTTATTATTCTGGAGAGTCCATTCATTAAATTAGTTGGTGTTTGATCATTTGAATTGTCAATCAAAATTTTTGACTCCAAGTCTTTCCATAAAATAGTGGCCTCAGAAACTTTACAATTGTTTAGTTTGTCCATTATCTTAGTGATTGTCATTTCAACTTGAAATTCGGGAGAGCATTTATACCAGGTATGATTCTACAATGTAAATAAAAATAATTGTTATTTGATGACATTTGTATTTAAATTAAATTAAAAACCTTTAGTCCCTGGTCACACTGTGGTTGCTGAACATGATCCCTGGTGAAAGTGGGATAATTTTCTGTCAAAATCAAACTTACAATCACAGTCGTAGTTGTTGTGATAATGTTAAAAATTGACAGTGTTAGGTCTACCATTTTAAAACTAAATTAATTGTTGTTGATGTACTTTCGATTTATTAAACGCTTTGCAAATTACGAAAAATTAAATGCTCAACAAGGTACTGAAAAAAAATTTTTCGCAATTTTGTAGAGTGAGAGAAGGTGATCAAATTGAGAAGGTTAATGCATGATAATAATTCAATTATGGATCATCTCATTTACAGATAAACTCAATCAAGTTATGACACTCAGATGAGTTGAGTTGGACAAGATTTCAGTAGTTCAAACTGACTCTTTTTTTTCTACTTAAATCTAAATTAATGTACAGGGTGTCGGAAAATCTTTCCACAAAAACGTTTTTTTTTGGTATCAAATCTAAGATCAAAAGGTCAAAAGATGTAATGATTTAATACAATCTATAGAGACTAAATTCAAACTTTTTCTTTTTCTTTAAAAATAAACACATGCCATATATTTTTATCATACTAAATTTTATTTTCTAATAGACACTTTGAACTTGACTAATGAGTATTGTGGACTACTATCAAATTTTATTTTTAATCACACAAAAAACTGCCTAAATCTTGTTTTTGTATAAATATAAATGTAATATCATAGACGCACTTTAATAAAATGAATTGAATCAAATCAAAAAGTTAGTTGTACGCTAAAATATTTGCATCATGTGACTCAAAATGATTACAATTTTATTTTGCAAAGGAAGAAAAAATGGTGATAAATGATTGCAAAACAGGCTCAAGATCCTTTAATATTTTTTTCTCTCTAATACCATGTTCCTACCTCACGAATATGATCATGCAAAAAAAACTGGATTGATACATTTAATGAAACACAATGAGTAGGCAAAAAATGGTATAAAGCAAAATATTTTAAATAATTTAACATGTAAATATTGGCTGCACTACAATTCTACAATCCTTTCTTTTTCAAAGGGACATGGCATCTGTGATGTTAAATATTTTAACATATGATATTATGTAATGAGTCACTTGAATTATCTATAGATCAAACACAACTTTTCTCATGGGATGAATGTAGACTTGAGTTCACAAAAAAAAATTTATGTGAAATGGAGGAGACTCGTTAGTAGACGATGGTTGTTATTTTTATGTTCATGTTTTAGTACTCATAGTTTTAAATTAGCATAATATATCATGTCCCAAATGGTGTCATACGTATTTACAACAATAATATTAGAGAATCAAGGTCCATATTTAGTAAATAATGTAGCCAAAAATTTTTATGCACAAATCATCCCCCTCCCTTTTCATTCATGTCAAATTGTCAATTCTCTTTTTGGTAAAGTTCATCCTGTCTAGTGTGCACATAATGCAATTTTTTGACTGCAATCACACAGTCTCAGTGTCAAAGTTCATTGAATATCAAGGTCCATCATATTAAATACTAATATTCATGTAAATGTAGACTAGTTTTCAATATTTAGTTTGTAAAACTTAATGGTCAAAGAATGTTTTGTCGGCGATCAAATGTCATAAAATAAGTTGATATCTGTACTTGGACATGTACCATAGTTAACATAGGTATTACATAATTTTTGTTGACTAAGTAGACATGTTTAAAAAACTTTGTAAAAAATCATTAACTAAATGCTACAATTTCATGATTTGTTCTCCTCTCTTCTCTTTCTCTCTCTCTCTCTCTCTCTCTCTCTCTCTAAATCTACTACAAAAAAGTGACCAAATATTTAATAGTTTTAATCTTCAATTGTTCATTGAAGTAAATATTATTGATATTTGCTAAAAGCAAATGTTTGAGAAAAAATTCGATATGAAGAAAAATAATATTTTTAATGAATTTTTTGAAGATGCTGTCGCTTTGAAAAAGACAGTGACTAGATAGTGACATATTTTGACAGTGAAACAACAAATTGAGATTTTTTCTGAGCCAAAATATTGAACAAAATATAAAAAATGCCACAGAATGCATGGCACCAAAATATTGACGAGATTGTGTCTCAAATTTTTAAAAACTTCTTTTCCTGTGTCAGCCCTACGTGACAATCATTGTTGATATCTTTTGTCAATTAAGAATATTGTCAATAGAGCAGTCTAAACTTGAGTAAAAATGTTGTTGGGAAAATGAGCCTCCACCATTGTCTTTTTCTATTTGTCGTCTCTATCTTCCTTGCGTCACCCACACCTCCATCCAATTTCAAACTCAATAACAATTATACCTAAATACTCATCAAATAAAAACTATTGACACTGAACATCACAAAGGCAGAGAGTGATCATTATTTATTAGAATTAGTGGAAAATTTATTATTTTTTTTTTTTCTCAAAAATTCCACGTGAATTAAAAATAAATATCTCCTATTGTTGTTGACACAACATAGTCTCCAAAATTGCGTCATCCCTTGCAGTGTAGTCTTCTTTTTCATGTACATACTAAATATTTAAGCACAAAGTAGAATGAAAAAATTGAGGTCTCTCACCATCAGCTCACTTTTTAGTGAACTTTAGAATTTGTAGAGTGTGAGAGGTGGTGAAACATTTACGTAATTTATCTGTTATAAATGTCATGATGCCCATATCATAGGCCAAAACTTTGTTCAACCGTGGGGGGGGGGGGGAAGGCTTGAAACTGCTTTAGGTGCTGAGAGATCAATTAATTACTGTACAGATTTTTGTTATATTTGACTTGTAATTTTTAAGTAATTAACTCTAAATAGGTGATAACCATGCTACTGTATATAATTAATTTGTATCAATTTAAATTTAAACAGAATTATGTATTTATTTATTTCTGTTCTCTCCCCAAAAAGAAAACTAATCATTCGTAATTTGCATTCAAAGCCAGATAAAGTCTTTTACCATGTTTTAAAGTGTTCAAAAAAAAGGGATTTAATCGTGTAAAAGATTTCATTTCATGTATTTGTATCGTATGCTCTACAGATATGACTACAACAATGAGAATTAATTTTGAGACAAATTATTCCCTTTAAAAATTCCATGTGCTCTTTGCTATCGTCATTTAGTGTTATATCTGTATTATTGTGATTTGTAGTACACATTTTTTTTTCTTATTTATTTATTTTTTAAAAAAGAATTAAAATACACACATTGATATGCTAATGAATTTTTGATAAATAATTTTTGGAGTGGAAAAACAACTTAATTTATGAGACAAACACAAAAACAAGATAGTGGAGGGAAATCTTTTGAATAATTTTGTGATTAGTGTTGCGGAAGGATTATTCTATTAATATTAATATATTCTATTAAAGATTATCCCAATCATTACATGTCCATGGGGGGAGAGTAGAGAGGACTAAAAACAATCTCTTAAGTTTATCCAGGTTCCGGCTTCACTATTAAATTAAATTGTTTCATGTATCATAACACACCTTCCCCACATATAAATGAACCGTACAATTTGATGTATCTTCTTTTTTTTAGTAAATCGGACTCAATCCCAAAATCCTGTGGGATAACAAAGTAGTAAATAATCTAGTATGTAAATTTTATTGATATTATTTTTTTTAGTAAAAACAGTTAATTTATATTTACTTCTTAACTTTTTTTTACTCACCACTATCACTCTGTCGTACATTTTTTTGATTATAATTTAAACTTAATTATACACAAAGATAAGGGAGGATACTCATCAATTCATATCCTGTCTTTATCATTTATCACTGTATATTTATTAAATATATCCTGAATCAGGAGTCCTGATTACAACCACGAATAATTTCCATCTATTTAAAATTTTTAGCTTGAGCAACAATTCCAGTTGACAGTTGACGTCAAAAAAATATTTTCCCAGGAGTAACAAGAAAAAAAATGATCTTTGGGAAAACTTTCAATCTCTATAATTAACTTAATTGTATTAAAAGTATTTTTTCGGTTTGTCATTAAGTGTGGAAATTCTATTTATCTTTACCTATTTTTTCGTACAAACACTGACACTGATGGAGAAAACAAAAATGTCTTTAAAATATTATATAACACGTTATACATTACTAGATATAACACGTAAGGGATCATTTTGTTTTATTTGTTTTTCTATAAATTCATAGAAAACCAGACATTTTGTTTTGCCTACTCCATATGTTTTCGTATAATACACAAAGAAAACGATTGATTTTATACGTTAATAAGAAGAAAAATAAATAAAATAAATTGACTAATGTTTAATAAATAAAAATGTGTCTACAATATTGTCTACAATTGAATGAAAGTTGTCAATTTAAAAAAATGATGTGTCTACTTCATACTTGATCTTGTAATTTCCTCAGACTTTTTCTTTGTTTGTCTCTTCATAATGAATGGAGACTTTGAATAAAATAATTTCCCCAATGCATTCCACTCGTCTTTATTGCTAATTTGCACAGTATTCTTCAAATGCATTTGATAGAGCTGCATTCACATGGCAAATAATCATTTTTTTACATGTACGACATACATAATTGAAGTGTATAAAATTAAAAAAAAACATGTAAGTACATATGTAAAGTGATGATAGACGCGAAAAATATATTATTTGATATACTTTTGTGTGTGCTATGAACAGAAGAGTCTTGATCCGCATCCATAAAAGTTTCATCAATAGGGAAAAATGCATTTCCCATTAATTATTATTTTACTATCCTCTCAGGTGTCCTACTACACACTTCATCAGCTCATGTACTCTCAATGAGGTTATGTACGTGTACACTCACTAAAATTTAGTTAGACTCCCCCTTCAACAGTTTAACTTTAGTTAATTTTCGTATTATAATGCAAAATTAAATTCTTTCAGCCCATTAAGAGCTGAAAGAATTTAATTTTTTACAAATATGTTTTACAAATGTTTTTCTATAAATGTTTTCAACATCTATAAGCACAAACACAAAGCATGGAAAAATTATTTGGAGTTTACTTTAGTAATTATATTTAAATTCGACAAGTAAATAATTGACTCATCATTAATTTATTGAACAAATGTAATGGAGGGGGATAGTAATGAAATTTGCATACTGTATACAAATTTACAAATGATGCTAAGGAAATTCTGTCTCATCACCACAAAAGCGAGAATTAAGGAACCCATAACCAATTGAACTAATAGAGAAGAAAGTACTTTAGTGTTCTACACACATTATGACAACAAAACGAGAATAAAATGTTCAAATTTTAACTATACTTTTAACTATAGACTCCATGATGAATTAAAAAAAGCAAAGGAAAAGAGTACATTTGTTTTTACAGGGTGAGATGTGTTGAGATGCAGATGATAAGGATGACAAAAATATTATGCATTAGGGATTTTCCTAACCTCAAGTTTTGTTAATGAAACTCAAATCTAGAATAAAATGGAGGGAGGAATAATAAGTACACCAAGAGTTAGAATACTCCAAATCATGGAGTCGTCAAAAAACGTATAAATAAGTCATCTGGGTAAAATATTACCTTATTTACATCCCATATTTTCATTTAGCCATTCCCCCAGAGCTCTCATTGTTTTCCAGTTCCTTTATTTGTCTTGAAAAAACGTGACTTACTCCAAATTAATTATTTTTCAACTCAACTAAATATAGTAGAGTTACGTACACGTACATCATTGTACCGACGGTTTGACGTATTTAAAAAAAACAAGAACAAGAAAAAATTAATTAACACATATTGTGAAAATTAACGGTCCAGAATATCTATTTTTTTGCATCATGTAACAACTATTTTAGTTTATTAAACTAAAATTGTAACTGGACGAGGATAACAATTTAAGGTGAATAAAATAGTCAAATTAATTTTAAGCGTTAGATAATAATTGTAGTTGTATAGTTAGTCATCTGTAATTATTGTGGTTTTTTGGATTATTATTCATCAATCCATTATTTCCAACTGAACTTCAGTTGTTTCATTTGTTTGTTCAAAGTGAGAGACATACAAAGGAATTTTTTTTGCATTGATCGGGATTGCAATTTTGATGTGAGAATATTTAATTGTTATTCCTCCCTCTTGTTCATTCAGTTACCTCTCTCTCTCTCTCTCTCTCATTAGTCTAAAATAAAAGAGGAATGTACATATAGACGATTCGCTGTCATCATAAAACAATTTTATTGTTAACATTGGATAAATTAAGGTTTAGTCTTTTTCTGTATACTTTTCTATGACGAACAGTATTAAATATAGAATTCCAGGTGTATATATAGAATTAGAATTGAATTTAGACGCAGAGAAAGTAAATGCGGTGTTATATTATAAATTAATACACAAGTCCCTGTTCAACTTACTTTTTTGTGTTGAGTATTGTCACCCAAGGTGAACATTTATTTTTTTAAATCATTCGAACATGTTTTTTTTTGCACTTGGCATTGATCAAGTCATTTTAATTTTCAAAACAAGGTTGTCAATTCTAACTGATTAAAATTTTCAAAATAATACATTTCAATTATTTTATTTTTTTCAAATTTATTCAGTTCAGCAAGTTCAGCATGTCAACTAACAAACTTGACCCCACGGTGTAAAAGTTGAAAAGAAAACATTTAAAAGACTTGAAGAAAGTGACAAAGAAAGGTTTCACATCCTTATCTCCATATTTTTGTGCCTACTTAAATAACTGAAAATGAAGTTCAAAATTCCCATTGTTGATGTAAGTTTTTTACAAATATTTATCAGTTTTCTGCATCTATCTAAATGAAAACGGGACGTTTTGATGAATTTTACTAAGTTTAATTTACAACAGACTATATAAATTTGGTTAATTTTGGATGGATATTTGTTTTTTCAGAAAGCGATTCATAAATTTGTCCATAGTGGTTACATGGGCATGGTCCTTTGTTTCATCTCCAGTTTGTTACTCTCTTTGGGAACAATGATGGTGTCGAGGTGAGGGATGATTTTGTTTAATTAATTCATTAATTGTAATCTGTTTTAAATTCCCTTTTAATGACAATTTTCTCCCAACAGGATGAAACATTTTGACCCCATCACAAAATCATTTTGGAGATTTGGAGGAACTTTTGTTCCTTCTGTATTTATTGTCCTTTATTACATTTGTAAGGGAGATGATATTCATTCATCTTTCTGGCCTCTATGGAATCGAAAAAGTTTGATCGTGATGGTGTCTCTCCTTGTAAGAGTCTTCAGTTATAGTCAATTTTTTTTTAGTTTTTTTTAAAATAACGAAGGTCTTTTTTTGAACAGTTCAGGAGTTTTTTTGGTTGTACTGGAGCCACATTGCAATACTATTCTTTGAAGTATATGCCCCTCGGCGATTCTTCAGTGATTTGCAACGCATATCCCATATTCGTTGCCATCCTGGCCTTTGTTTTCCTTAAAGAAAGATTTGGATTCTTCAACTTTTTTGCCGCTTTAATTACCCTTGCCGGTGTCATTTCTATCACTCGACCACCATTACTGACTGGTCAAGAACTGAATACAAAATTACTGGTAATTTAAAAGTTTTGCGTTGTATCTACTATGTACAACATGTGTATTAAATTTAATGGTTTTATTACAATTAAATGGATGGATTTTTGTGTTGTAGATTGGAGCTGGCCTTGCTTTTGGTTCTTCAATTTTCTTGGCAGCAGCAATTGTGATGATTCGACATTTGAAAGAGATTCATCACTGTATAACATTGGTTGGATTTGGGTTCTGGGGCACTGTGGAAAGTGGAATTCTTGCCTGGGGTTTTGGGGTCATGACATTCCCAACAGAGAAGATTGACATTTTGATGGCCATGGGGACGGGACTTTTATCTTGTGCTAGTCAAATGTTTCTTATATTTGCCCTCAAATGTGATAACTGTGGACCCGTGGCATTGGTCAAATCTACTGACGTTCTTTTTGCCTTCATTTGGCAAATGGTTTTCTTGAATATCATGCCCGATATCTTTAGGTAAATTTTCTGAATATTTTTAGGAAAACTAATTTGAGATTATTAATTTTAATTACAATTTCAGTGTCATTGGAGCACTCGTTTTGATGACTGGCATCATGTTGTGTGGAATGACAAAATATATTGGTTCATTGGATGAAAAGCATCCCATAAGGAGAAGGATGGCATTTGTTCTTAAATAATTTCACCAAATATTTCTTACATTATAATATGTACAATATATAAAAATTATATATTTCATTTTGTATAGTAATTTTTAAATGGAGACATAATTTACTTTTATATGCAAATTTGTACCTCATCTAAATGTTATTTAATTTTTAGGAAAACGATCTGTATATATGAAGTATGAATGATACATGTGAATACTTAAGTACCAACTTGTATTATTTGGAAATTGTAATTAATGTCTGTGTTAACTTTTGTGATATGTTCATGTGCATATGTGATGAAAGTATGAATTATGTAATTATTTACTATTTACATATTAGTGGATCAGAAGCCTGAGGGTAGTATGAACTGAGTTCTTTACTTACACCTCAACGAGTCCGTCAATACACGAAAGTTTCATTAATTAACTTTGCAGAATTTTGTGTGTTAATATTTTTACAATAATATACACAATTTGTAAATAGTGTACAAAATATAATTAAATTAGCAATCGAAATTTGCTATATTTATTACATTATGTGAGACTGATGTACATACCAACATTATTTCTTTTTTGTGTAAATACTTTGAGTTTATTAAATTCAAATGAATGACTTATTTGTACACAGTGCTTCTTTGAATTGGGATTCTCTTGTTCGTATCATTGACCTAAAAATCTGTCACGAAACTGCCTCACATTGTTCTTCTCAATGCAGAATTTTACTAGATTCAAGATATGGACTCATTGTGTCATTTACTGATAAAGGAACTATGCTCTTTTACATGTGGCTTAACTTTCTCCGTCTTGTCTACTTTCTCCCTTTCTTTCTATGCTGTGAAAGATCTGTTCTCTCTCTCTTTCGTCTCCCGGTTGCAATGATTTCTCTCTTATAGTAACCCACAGACTATGTATCCTGGAACTTAGATTTAATCTAAGACCATGAAAGAATGACGGAGGGTAGACGTAATCAAATCACTACTGTTCTGATATTCTTCCCGTAAGGCTTTATTGGTAAGTGTCTATGGACAAACTTTTACATTCATTAACATCACATTTGATTATTTTTTAAAATTAATGAGTCATTTAGTACAAAAAAATCATTCGACGATCAACAATGTAAATATATACATTTTTTGTAACAATGAAACTGCATTTATTTCCGAAGTCTTCGTTGAGCACCTCTTTTCTCAATTTGTTTGGGCAAAGGTAATCTGAGAACAGCATTATAACTCTTTGACACTGAATTATATTTGATAGTCATCCCCACAGCTTTGGCCAACGTCAATAATCTACAAAAAAAAGAATAAGAAAAATATACAATATTAAAAGGACAAAAGTTATTTTTTTGACAAGTAGAAGTTTTAGTGGTGCGTACTTTTTTATATGAATCTGGAAAATAGTTGACATGAGTTGAACATCGAAATTGTTGTCGCTTGAAAGTAAAACCAGAACCATAATGTAACAACAAGTCTTGTCTTTCATCTCATCCGATCGTGTACTGTAATGAGCAAAAAAATTTTATTTATCAAATACCAAAGGAATATTATACATTTCTTCCTAAAATAAGTACTAAACTCATGTACTTAGGTACATTTTATTTCAATATGAAAGATTTATTCAATAGAAAAAATGAATTTATTTCATAAAAACTCACCGATGATTCAATGCGTTCACATCTGTGAATATATTGAAAGCTTTTCTAACCAAACTAATGGGGTACACGTCAGGAAACGTTGGAATTTGCTTCCGTATCTGGTTCGGTCTCAATTTATAGATACGAATTAAAATCTCAGCATACAATGCCAACTTTATGGAACGAATACTATTAGGATCATCCTTCCGAAATTTGCATAAAGCCAGCATTCCAAAAAAATAGTCGGAAAACCTAAGGTGAAATATGCACATGAATCCCTCAGTTAAAACCTTACGACATTCAATTAAAGTACTTATAGCAAAATGTAAAGAGTAATAATGTTATGGGAATAAAGACTAACGTGTCATTTTCTTTCCATGCAGCAATTTCATTCTCAGTGGCTTCGAGATAAGAAGTGGCATATTCCTCCAATTCGTCCATATCTTGGTCACTCAACATATCGCTAATCTTGTAAACTTCTGTAGCAAGAGCTGCGTCTCGATTACAAGGTGGAATAACTTTCAAGATTGAGGTATCTGTTAATTCTTCGGACATGTTCACCTCCTTGGCTTCTGCTGCTGCTGACATGATACTATCATTCATATCTGTCACCAAATTCTTTTCTTGTTTCTCCAAATACAAGCGTTTTTTCTTTGACCCAAAAGCCTTGGCTAATTCTACATCTGCTATTCTTTTCTCTTTGGAGGTGTGTTTAATTGATGTATCTTTATCAACTTCTTTAATGTATGAATGTTCTTTAATAAAAGGTGACACGGTGACCGGGGTTGTTTCATAAAATGTAAGTCGACTTCCCTTTTTGATCCCAATGTAAGTTTTCATGGAACCGGAAGTGAGTGTCTGTGGATTCTGTGTTGACCCAATATAAACCATATTTTCGTTCTCCAATGCCACAACTTGTTTACTAGAACCAGCACTTTTCGGAACGTAAAGATGACTTGTAAAATATTTACTGAGGTCCCGTCCAGATTTTTCAACTTCAAATTCTGCATGTTCAAACTGAAGCTTGAGTGGTTCCAGTGTCTCTGTGGACCCTTTGTCCCACACCTTTTTTACTTTTACCTTTACCATATTTTACTACTGGTATTTTGCTTGAAAACACAGTTTACTCTACAAAATTAAAAAATAATTTTGGCTCAAATGTTTTAGTGGAAAGAAAATCAGAAAAATGTGGTGGGGTTTAATTTTCGCTCGGAATGTTTTCTCAATGCCCCATGGATTCTTTATGGAAAAATAATTAACTCTAAGTTCACAACTTGTTTAAAAAATGAAGCAAGTATTTATTTATTATTTAGTAATATCATTTATTATTGGTTTATATGTCTTATTTACTATTTACAATATATTACAAAGTTAAACGTAATAAATAAAAATCTTAAAATTAATTTGTATCTTTTTTCTGTGAAATCTTTTTGTGTACTGCATCACGAAATTGAGAAAGTATTTTATTTTCTCTTTTCTGTCTCTCTTCTTTAGAGAACATGGCAAGGGCACGTTTTTCATCAGCAGAGTAGATTTGATTTTCCTTACGAATACGGACAGCCTCCATTCTTCGGTGTCTTGAACCACTCATGACAAAACCAACCTAAACAAAGAAAATTCATATTGTATGAGCATTTTCTTTTTAAAAACAAACATTTCTTGGTCATACAATTAATGGCTAATAGATATGTTGATTCACTTACCTCTTCAAAATTTTGAATTTCATCGGACGTTAATCCAATTTCACCTCTTCTAGGAATTCTCTTGCCCTCTGCCACATATGCGGCCACTAGAAAAGAAGAATAAATATTTAGTTAGTAAGTTACTTACAAGTTATAAGAATGTAATTCACTCCTTATTGAAATTAATGGGTAACTTAAAGGTCTCCTGATTAGAGAATTTCAAATGTCTGTTTACTTACTTGCTGCACCTTCACCAGGTAACAAAGCTTTACCATAATCCTTGTGAGATAATTGAACCACTTGTTTTGGTTGTGGTCCAAGAAATTCCTCTTCCCCATCATTTCTTGCTTCATCCTCCAAGTCTGCACTAGCCATATCAGCAGCTAAATTAAACAACATGAAACATTATACACACCTTTGTTTAACTGGAATACTTAAAATTTCGTAGTTATTTTATTTTTCATATAGTGAATAGATATATATATGATTCTTACTTTTCTCAACCCACACATCTTGATCGTCCCCTGGTGAACTTTCATTTTCAGATGAGGAACCATCTGAAGAGGAAGCGGATTGAACAATTTTTGGTTTTTTAACTTCTAAAATTTTATCCAACTTCTTTTGAACATCCATACTATCATCTAAATCTAGTGGTTCCTTTCTGTCTCCTTTGGATTTGGATCTTTTTTCTTTTTTGGATTTTTTACTCTTCTTACTTCGTTTTGACTTTTTGCTCTTCTTTCTAGTCTTCCTGTCTGAATCACTGTCGTCATCCTCACTGTCACTCAAGGAAGAGCTTCTAGATCGTTTTTTCTTTGATTTCTTAGATTTAGAATGCTTAGATTTACGGTCGGATTTTGTCTTCATATTGAGTATTTTCTTGGCTGGACGAGTTAATGCATCATCATCATCCGAACTGTAAATTACATTAAAAAATTGAACATGGAATGAAAAAGTCACAAAAGTATAATATTTGAATGCTTTGTACTTATAACAAACGACTTACTCAGAAGGTCCTATATTTGGTGATAATGTCCAAACATCCGGAACTCCAATCTCACTAACTGTTTGTTAATAAAACAATAAAAATTACAAACATAATTAAAATACTGGACCTCATGAACTTGTTATTTATTAAGTTATTTAGAGATGTGATTATTTAAAATTATTATGTAAGAACTTACTTTGTTCTCGAAGAATTCTTCGCTTGTCAATTACTTCCCAATTAGGGTCCCAACTACTTCTTTCAAACTTTTCCTTTGGGGCCCAGCCATGACCTCCTCGTTGATTGACTTCATCTTCCTGATAATTTCTGTCCCCATCTCGTCGGTAAGTACCACTATGACCACCACGACCTCGGTCTTGGTTCCGATCCCGATGGCCATATGAACTATCGCTGGAGTATTTATTTCTGTGTGAATCCCGGGAATCGTTATTATATCGTCCACTCATTTTAATCAAAACGTTAACTGTGATTACATTTGTTTGTGTCTGAAAGTTCTTTGCCAATTTTTTTTGTCGTCCGATTTTCCAACAAATGCGCTGAAAGGGCGAGGATATCTAAAAATCCGGGCAAAATCAAAGTAAAAATCCAATGAAAAGCAAAAGAAAGCAATAAAATAATTGTCCATGAAATAATTTTAGATTAAGTATTTAAATAAACTAGAATACCAAAGAATATACCCTTTCCAGGGTTTTTGATTAGTGGTGAAATTAATATTTAATCTTAGAGTTAACAAAGGAGTGTGAGAGTGAAACCAGAATTGAATGAATCATCGTCTACATGTGATACACAATAACATTATCCAAGGTCTTGACTAAATCAAGTTAATTTCAAAAAGGTCAAGGGTCTAACTCAAGCAACGGATATTTCAACAAGTCATCTCTCATAGTTTTATTACTTTTTTTGAGGATCTACGTGTTGCCGACAATAATTAATTGTCTGTATGTCAACGAGAAAAAGTGTAGGATGTTGACAATAATTTCATAAAGTAAATAAATTAAGCAAAATGTAGGTAAAATGTAGTACATTTTACAAGCAAAATACATAATTAAATTTAAGATAGAGGAACATTGTAATGGGGGATAACACTAACGATGAGAGCTGTTTCATTTATCTTGGGTGGAAGAATACGACTGCGAGGTAAGTATATTTTGTATACCTACAATTTCTGAAAGGTCAATTTCATTCATGTAAGGCATATTATGGATTTTTGGTCTATGCTAATTTGAAAAATATTTTGACTACTAGGAATATTATTCCACTTGGGTATGAGGGTATCCCACAAGTAAGTACAATAATAACAATAACATTTACGCGTGTCAAGTGTTTGACATTTACCATTTGATGATGTTATTTGTTTCAGAATTTGGTCCTCAATGTTATTGGCTGCTTTGTAAGTTATTTTCAATTCTAGCAATAATATTACTCAGAACAGTAGGAATATTTCCATTCGTATAAGAGAGGAATCATAGGATTATAAAAATTAGTATTTTATCTTGATTCAATGATTTCTTTTATTTTCAGATTATGATTGTCATATTTTCATTCCTGCGGAAAAGAGCTTGGAATTATGGACGAATAGCATTTGATCACCGAAACGCTACTAGTAACGGCAGGTAAGAAAATTATAAAGTTTATTAATAGCTGTTGTCACAAAATTAATACAATGTGTCAAGTGTAATTTTTTACATGTGTTTCTCAAAATTTTTTATTCAGGCCGTATACTGATGTTCTCTTTGGTGGTACAAGCAACGAAGTAAATACTGGAGAAAATTCCAACACTTCTAGTAATCCAAGGGAAATTTTTATAGATGACCATGGCATTTTTCAATGGATTATTACTACATTCAAGCTCACGTAATTATTAAATTTTACATGAAACTACACAGTGTAATATAAACTGTACAGTACAGACATGGTATATTTTGGACATATGTAATGTAATAAATTGTTGTGGGTGTAGGGATGAACAAATTCGGGCCAAGAGTGGAGGGGATGCTGTGCATTACTTGTCTTTTCAACGGCATTTAATATTTATTGGGTGTGTCATCATGACGGTGTCAATCGTCATTGTCCTTCCGATTAACTTTCAAGGAAATACTCAGAGTAATGGTGAGAGATGCTGTGCTTGAAATTTACACACTAAATGATGTCTCTTTTGTTGAACTATCCTTGTATAATGTGTATTTTTTATGTTGTTTTTTTAGTCTCCGAGTTCAGAAGCTCAACTATTAAAAATCTAGGAGAAAGGTACGTACAATAAAAGATACGTGTACCGTTTTCTATAATGTAAATAGTTAACAAAGAACTGTAAAATTAAAAATATGTTTAGTGGGAAGCTGCTGTGGGTTCATGTCGCTCTGACAATCGCGTACCTTGTGGTCACAGTAGCAGTCTTAAGACATTTTTCAAAGGTACTAAAGAAGGAATAATAGTTGAAGCCAATAAAATTTGTTTGTAATGTTTACATATTTATTGTGGTATTTTATTATTTCATAGACATTAGCATTTGCGGAGAGAGATCCGATAATGTCCAGAACTGTGATGATTTCCAGAATTGCAAAGAAAAATTCTAATCCTGAACAACTTGAAAACCATTTTGTGTAAGCATAAATTGTTGTTAAAAAAATATCTCAATTTAAATTATATAAAAATTCGATTTATGATTTAATACGAGATGGACCTTAAATTTTGTCAACTTATCTTTATTACAGAGAAATTTATCCAGATGTTGAAATTGATGAAATTAGTTTTGCCTACAATATCTCCAGGTTACAGAGTGCCGAGTTATGCCTGTGAGTATAGAAATCTATTATGTCTAGTGTTGTTAGTGATAGTTTTATTCTTATACATTAAGAGACTAGAGGCGACTTAAAATTATACTTAATACTTAAAATTTTTTTATTTTGAGCAGTTTAGCTGCCGTCAGTGCACGAACCTACTGGGAAAATTATTTAGAGTTGAAGGGGAAAAGGCCAAAAATGAGGCCATATGTCTGTGGAAAAATACTATGTTGCTGTGCAATATGTGGTCTCAAATCCGTAAGTTTTGTATTTATAAAAAATGTGTCTTAGTATATTGTATAAATAAGTAAAAATATATTGGAATTTTATTTGAAATTGTTTGTTTCTGTAACTTTGCTTACTAACCGCTGAATTTTTTGTACAGAGTGACGCAATTGAATATTACACAAAAGAGGAAGAGCGTTACAAGAAATTTGTCGAAATTGAAAGGCAGCGTGCACTGTCTTTACCATTGGGCATTGCGTTTGTGACATTTCAAACCGTTGACATGGCTCACCGTGTCGTCACAGATTTTCGACTTACAGGTACACTTTTATACCACATAAAATTGTCTTTATTTTTGTTTGAAAGGAATTTATTCAGTAGGTATAAAACTACCTAAATATGAATTTGTCATCAACCAAATAATATTTATATTTACAGCACGATGCTTTAAACTTAGACCAAACTCTACTTATAGTCGATCTTTAAAGGTATGTTTCTGTTTTTTCATTCAAAATAATTCTTGATGTAAATATTATTGTAGTGCTCTATCATTTCATTTGGAATCTAATCTGAATTTATTATTTTTTTATGAAAAAAGTCAAATCAGTGGATTGTCAATTTTGCACCTGTTCCAGAAGATTTATATTGGTATGTACGATATAAACTTAATTCATGGAATAATTAGTAACTTCAAAACAACGTTTATTTTATTCCATCATATTGAATGTTGTGTCATTAATTCATTATTGTAGGGAAAATCTTTCACTGAGCTACAAAACTTGGTACTTCAAAGCGATTCTGGTAATCAATTTATTCAAAATTATAACCATTTACAATTATGTTTTTTAAGGCTTTATAAAATAACTTCGTCTACTTTTCTTTGAAGGTCAATATAGTACTGATCCTCTTTATCTGTATATACTCAACGCCAGGTATTTAAGACATCTATTCATTGGATTTTTTAAAATACAGTTTTGGTTAGATTCAGTCACAATAATTATTATTGTTTTTTCTCTTTCCCAGTATTTGTCCTCAATGCAGTCAACAAAAATTTAAAGCTAAAAGAGAGCATGTCATACGTGATGGTGAGTAAACAAATTTTTATTGTGCTGTTATTCTGTTCATTTTGATTTTACATATTTCTCACTTTGGTTTATATATTTGAAAACGTATATTTAAAAATTTTGACTATTTTTTAGGGCGGACTCGCCTCCGGTGGTAAGTATTAATGCACCCATGTAGAATGAACACAGACTAAATGCACCAAATATTTAATATTATGTAGATGGATTTTTGAAGGTTATCTCATAACATTACTAATTGACAAGTGATTTCTATAATGCAGAGTCTGTGTTTATTTACGATTCATAATTCAAACAATGCTTTTTGTCATACTTTGTATGAAAATTACCCTGTGAAATTATCTTTGTCGTAGTAATTGAACAAACATATTTGTTTTTTATCTATAGGTCTAGCAACTGACACTGCACCCACAATGCTTTTGTGGATTACAGCAGTCACACTTCCTAGGTACGTGCTTTATGATGATGTAGTAATATGAACGATCAAAAAACATTTTATTTATAAATTTGCAAAATATGAAATATTCTGTAAAATTCATACCCCTTTTTTGTGTTCACAGTCTAGTGTCTGTGTCAGACAGAATTGTAGGTTTCTGGACTAAGACAGCAGAAAATCGTTCCCGAATGGTGAAAACTTTCACCTTCTTACTCTTTATGGTTATCATTCTTCCGTCTCTTGGGGCTCAGAGGTAATTGTAGTTAATTACAGATTTTATGACAAGAAACCCGAATTTTTTTTTGTTGTTTTGAAAGTGAAACAAATCAAATATAACTTTTTCAATGATTTTGTTAGTTTCATCGGTCACGTATACGGAAAGCAACTCAGTTTAAAATGCATTTTTTATACTGGTAATGGAGTTTTCTTTGTCAATTATGTGATTACTTCCTCATTTCTTGGGACAGCCAGTGAGTTGATGCGACTTCATGAATTGTTTTACTACGCTGTGAAATTATTGTTTGCAAAATCTGCAGGTACTTTTACTCTATGTTATATGTTATTGTTTTATTCATACAATGTTAGAAAGAGTAATTAATTGAGGATTTTTAAAAAATGTTTAGCGGAAATTCATAGCATAAGAAAGTCTGTACTTTGGGATTTTCAATTTGGAAGTCAATATGCGTGGACTATGCTGAACTTTACAATGTATGTCATTTGTAAACCAAAGTACACTACACTAATGGGATCAATGTCAAACTATTAATTTTGAAGCTCTAATTTTTTGATTTTTTTTCGTGTTTAGTTTTGTAGTCTTCAGCCTCATTTGTCCCATCATTACACCTTTTGGTTAGTTGAAATTTTTTTTTATACATTGATTCATCAAGTTAGCATACAAATGGATACAAGTAATACGCTGATTATGAGTCATAATTTTTGATTAAAAGTATATATTTGAAATATTGAAGAATGTTGTTGTTTTTTTTTTGTACAAATAGGTTTAGTTTATGTGATCATGAAACACTATGTGGATCGTTACAATATTTACTTCGCCTATGCTCCATGCAAGGTCGACAAGGAGGTTCATGTGACAGCTGTAAGTCTCAAAAATTATAATCAAGGCCCTTTATGTTCCTTGGGCCTTGACAACAACAGCATACGTTTCACTAAATCTCATGCATTTGACATTTCATAATAATGTGTTGTTTTTATTTACCTATAGATCAACTTCGTTGTGGTGACCATGTTCCTCTTGCAAATAATAATGTTGGCGTACATAATATCTTACCAAGATAACTCAAATAAATTACTAAAGGTGTTCTCCATTCTTGGCTTTTGCATCACAGCAGCTTTCTTCATAGGACAAGTTTTTTTCAATATGTGCACGAATTTTTCTGTCATCTCCTACCAGGTTCGTTTATTGTGTAAAAATATTTCTTGAAAATGTTATTGACATGTATGATTGTGTTGGACTTGGTCTGAACTTGCGGTTAATTTTATTTTAGAAAATTGACTCCGTGGAGGCAGGAGGAGCTACGACTACGACCATTGTTGGTGGTGGCCCATACAATGAAGAAACTCCATTGGAAGGAAATGAGCACTTAATTCAAGGAGGTACAAGAATAACTATTAATGGCACAGCACCTCCAGAGTATAATAATAGAAGACTTGTAGGGTTACTAAATCATCAAAGGGGCAGATATTTTCCAAAAATTTTGAGCTCTGCAACTCAACAGGCAACAGCAGATGATTTAATTCGGGTACCTCGCCCTTGTTCTGCACCTGCATCTATCCTTCGTAGCTCAAAGTCCAATAATAATTCTCATCATTCCAATCACATTATAACCAATACATTAAGTCAAAATAATCAAACCAACCATAAAACGGAAGAGAAGAGAGACAAGAACAAGGGGTGTCCAGAAATTGTTACGTCACATTCACAAGTCAAAATCATAGGGATAGGCAACTCACCAACGCCTGTTTGATATTAGTCTATACACTTTAATATATAGCATTTTAGTTTGTAGAGTCATTTAGTATAGTTCCTTTTTTAGATGTTGATGTACGAGAGGTTGGGACCTGTATGGAACCCAGTAAAATTGTTTATTATGAAATTACGTTTTAAATTAGAGAAAATGAAAAGGAGTGAAGAGTATACATTACACACAGGTTGCAAGTTTCTTCCATTATTATTTATGAAATAAATTTTATGTATGTATTTCAATATTTAATATGAAGGATTGTTATTTTGAAACAGTGAAATCTATTATGATTACCCGTCTTTACGCTTTCGAGTCGATTATTATATACGCATGCCATACAACTGTTTACAATAATTTACGCTTATTTATTTTATTATTATTATTCGAAATAAATACAAGTATTATTTTTTATGAAAAAATACTACGTGCATTATTTTGCATGGAAATTTTAATTTAAAGTTTCATTAAAGCACTAACTAAGTACATAGTAAACTGCATGGGGTGAACCAAGGATTGTGAGAATTAAATCCTTTGCGGCAAATGGAGTGAATTTCTTGTGAATTTTATTCATCAATTTCTTGTCATATTTTTTATCTTAATAACATTTTTTAATAATAAGAATGTCTTCAAAAAGTGACCCCGAGTCTGATGACGAAGTTCCAATGTTGTCAGCTCATACACTGGCTGCCCTTCAAGAATTTTTGTCAAGTAAAAATAATGAGGAATCACAATTTGAAGCCGGCAAGGTTTTAGATGAAGAAAATACAAGAGAAAAATTATTCTCAGGTGACCTAGCCTCGTCATTTCCTGAAGATTGGGTAAGACAAAATAGCTTGTATTCAATCATAATCTCAGTTTTGTGCCTAATTTTTTTAATTTAATAACTTAATAGCAAATGTCACAGTTTTGGTACGATGAAACAACTAGCAAACTTTTAGCAGAAGAAGTTTTAAGATTAACTGAAAATGAAGGAAGAGTGGCATGCCTAAGTTGTCCATCAATCTTTCGAGCCTGTAAAGGCTCACCTAATGGTACTTAATTTATAAAATTTTAATTTCAAGTCTGGAATGTTACGTGTTGCTTACAAGTAACTTACAGCACATTCTATATTTCTTGTTTTAGTTGACCTGTTTGAATACGACCGTCGATTTGCTGCCTTTGGTTCTTCTTATTGTTTTTATGACTACAATGAGCCAGAGAATATTCCTGAATCCTGCCGTGCTAGTTATTCTGTAATTATTATGAACAAAACTTATATTTCAATTCACTATGTAGGTTCTACTTACTTGCGTCATATTTTTCTCATGAATTTTAATCTTACGTAGGTCATTATTGCCGACCCCCCATTCCTTGCAGAAGAGTGTTTAACAAAACTTACGGTGACTATTAAGCTTTTGTTGAAACCAGACACAAAAATCATTCTTTGCACAGGTTACTTACATTCAAGTTTTTAGATAAATTGTTGTAACATAGGTACTTATAATGTATTTTATATTTTTATTGAAATTTCATACTTACATTTTAGGAGATGTAATGACAGAACATGCGGAGAGACTTTTAAATTTGAAGAAAACTGGATTTATTCCTCATCATAAAAATATTTTGGGCAATGAATTTGCTTGTTTTGCTAACTATGAACTATCTATTCCCCAAAATTCATAGCATTGCTATTTGTTATTATTTTGACATACAATTTAATAAATTGCCTATGCTTTTACTGCACCATATAATTGTAAACATCTTAATCATGATTAAAGGCATGTGATAAATGAAGTCATCGTTCACCTTCGAGGCACAAAAATCTTGTGCCGACTGGAAATCCTTGGACTTTTTTGTCCAATAAAAATACTTGGCTCGAAAATTGAACGACGAGGGAACAGTTTTTTTTCTCAAGACAACAACAACCAACGGAAGAGACAAATTGTTGAAATTGTCATTATTATTCCTTCAAAAAAATGGGGACAGTTAACATGGGTGAAGTTAATTTAGATACAAATGCGTACGAAAAGATTCTGTTGAATTTTATAAACGCTGCCCGGCCACAATTGACTGGGATGGACCAAACTAAAAAGGTGACAGTGAAGGATTTGGAAAACTTGACATCCTTCCAATTTCAACAACTTGTCATGATCATTTTCGGAGAAAGGGCCTCATCAGAACTAAAAGCTTCAACCAATGGGGTTAGATTTCTTTATATTTGACATATGTGAATCATTTGTACATTCAGTACATAATACAAGCAAAAAATTTAATTGTGTTCATCAAATTTATAGGAAAGTCGTAGCGTAAAGTTGGAAAAATTCAATAATGTACACACAAACTTCGATTTCTCATATGATGTCCAACCTCTCATGTTTTATCGTGCCTTGAAAAAGTATTTTCCTCAACCAGACGAACTACTTACACCTAGCGTTGTTCTTAATCCTTCAGGAGGTACATAGTTTTCAATCAATTTTTCATCTTATTTAATTATCAATTTTACTCTACGTCATTTTTTTCATGTTTAATGACACAATGATCAATTAGTTATTTAGTGTTCTTACAAAGTTAGAGATTAAACATTTATTTGCTACACATGAAGATGATATTTATATTAAAGTGTGATATATAATTTTGTTCCCTTTTCTTATTTGTGTCAAATGTAGATCCGTTGAGGACAAGGCGTATTCTTAAATTTTTGACTACTTTTAGTCTATATGTGGAGCAGGTAGAAAGTCATTTTGTAGAAGTGTATGATAGTTTGGAGCAGGAAAATGCAGATAGGTATAACCTTAAAGATCAGTTGGACAAGCTAAAGGATGAAATCAACAAGAGAATGATTGACTTGGAAGATTGGAGTCAACAGGTTCCTCAGGTAAGCACCAATTAGTCTAAACAACTGGTTTCGTGAACTATTTATCATAATCACTATATATTTTCCATGTCTATGATGAATAAGATGAAATGATGAATGTAATTCTCATTTTATGTATTCAAGCTTCAAGAGGAGTCTAAGACAAAGCAAGAATTTATGATAGAGCTTCAGTTAAAGGCTGAAAAGTTGGAAGAGCAAGTGAAAGCATTGTCTACTACTTATAATCTAAAAGACAACGCAAATAAACAAACTAATAGAGAGATTGAAATGACAAAGAAAAAGATTCAAGAACTTGAACAACAAATTGTTCACTCTCCAATGTCAATCAAGAGAGAGCTGGAATTTGAAAAGGAAAAGGTGAAGAATTATTTTTTTCGCGTGTTTTAATAGTTGTTATTTTTTAACCCTTGCTTTTTGATACATGTAGATACATTAAATATTGCGGCTTTAAAAAAATATTTTTATCTTTTTTTATTAACTATTTACTTACATCTCAAATTGTTGTGGTTTTTTAACAGATCAAAGAAATAAGTAAGCGGCGAGACATTTTAGGTGCCCAGTTGAATAGTATTACTCAAAAAAGAGCTTCAGTGGGTCATATAGGAACCGAAGGAGAAAAAGCTGTGGGGTTTTTCAATGAACTCATTCATATTCTACAAGAAGCAATGTGAGTATATTTTCTATACACGATGTAGTTCATTATCTATTGTTATTTTACCTATCACATAATATGTTAGCATTTTTCAAATGATGATTTTAATTCAACAGGGACTTGATGACATCATGCAAAGAAAAAACTACAAAAAATCAACAAAAATTAAAAGAAATTGAAGAATTGGAAATTAGGTTGGATAATATTCATTGTCGGCAAGTTTCTAGTAGGGATGGAATTTATAATCAAGCTCAGTCTCAGTCCGATGCTTTAAAATCTCTCAGACTTGACATATCGTCCACCACCGTGTAAGGTTTTATTACAATGATTTAGTTTGATGACTGGCATTTTTAAATTTTAATAATATTTTGTGGATTTATGAACTAAACTTTAGAAAAATCGCCGAGTTGAAACATGAGGGAAAACATCTAACAGATTATCAAGCAAAGGAAGAAGAAAATATTACTTTGAAACAAACTTTTATTACGGATTTACAAGGAAAGATTGAAAACTTAGAATATTATCTTACAGTTGAAATTCCAGCAAAAAAGATTGAAATGGTGAGTAACAAATTAAAATTTTTGCCCCGTGTGTATTCACAAAAAACATTAAGGTCGACACATAATATGGATTTGATTAAAACACTGATGTATTATGTGCTTTAACTGTTTTACAACTAAGTGCTTTAAATGTATTTTCTTATAAAAAACTTTGATTCAGGAAAAATGTGTGAGAGAGGTCATAGAGGGTATTAAGGGAGAATTTGCAGACATTTAACCATTACTCATTGTCAACTCAGTCGTTGGATCTACCCTACATTTTGTCACAAAATCGATCAATTTCTTTTATAATTTATCTTTTGTGTATAATTTTATAATACATATTTTTGCGTATTTAATCGTTTAAATTTATAGGCTAAGAAATTATTTTTACTCTCAATATTCAATGAAATAAAATAAAAGAAAATACAAAAAATTACGAACACAAGCATTAATTGTCATTCAAAATATATTAGTGCTAATTATTTGTTATGTAACTTTTTCAATAGAAATATTCCAGTCATTTAATTAAATAGGATCTTATATAACGGTCATTTAGTCGACGCCTACACTACATTATAATGTATAATGTGTTATCGATTGCATATAGGAGCGTTGCTAAGGCCCATCAGTCAAAACAATGTGGGTTGCCAACTATAATGCACGGAGGGGAAAGGGGGAGAAACCTTTATGTGGGGATAATTAATTTGTTGCATAAACTATATATAAACTAAACAACGACATTAATAATCATCAGTTTGACACGATGGAGTTAAATTTATCCAGAGTGGACTACCTTCACGTTGGCTCATCATTTCCAAATTGTGTAAAACTTTTACCGTCTTTTGCTGAAGATGGAACACAGCAAAAGGTACAAATTTCTTCCCCCACATTACTGTATTACAATTGCTAAAACTTCTCACTACATTTATGATTCAAATTAATTGTCTTGATAAAATGAATAAAATAAAATCTTAGGCTGCAATTGCTAATCGAGATGGAAATTTACAAGTAATTTCATGGAAAAAGATTGAACCCATCCATCATTGCAAATTAACTTTGCCATCTTCAATCACTGGCATTCAAATTGGGGGAGCAGTCGGTACATTTCATTTGAACTTATCATGATAATTTAGAATTTTGTATACTATACAATTTACTTAATGATGTTTGAGACTACAGAGAAAAAAATATTTTTTTGTTTGATTTTTCATATAGCAAAGGACAAGATTTTTGTCTCATACGGGAATGTAGTCAAAGGTTATACAAAAAAGGGAAAGATTTTTCTGGAGTTTGATACAAATTTGGCAGAACCCATAAAGAATATGTAAACATTATTTTCAATTTAATTTAATTTAAGCACTCATGATTATATTGTCCACTTACTAAATTTTGGTTAATGTAAAAGTATGCCTACTTCCTACACATGTTGGTGAATGTTTCACATTTTTCAATGTACAGGTTTGTGACTGGAAGTCATCTTTTAGTAAGTGGAAAAAATGTTTACAGTCAGTTTGAAGACTGTCAGGATGCTGGCTTTTACGTTTCAGACGATGAAATAAATTTTGTGATGGCATTACCAGTGGATAAAGTAAGTGCTCATAAGCTTGGATTGAGTGAAAATGAAGAGAAAAAAACAATATATGTATATGACAATTGTCTTTAAAGACATGATTTGATGTGGTTATTATATAATTGCCAGGTGAAAAACTTGGTTCCCATTCTGGCTTGCAAAGACAGAACCCTCAGAATTCTTCATCGAGCCAAATTAACTTACCTAATCAATCTGGAAGGAATTCCATCCTTTGTCACGGCGGTCTCAAATGATGGAGGTGATTATTGCTATGTCATAAAATATAAAATAATTCTGATACATGGCTAAGTATTTACATATGTATGTTAACTTCATTCTTAATACTAGGTATCAATGGCAGTGACGTTGTGTATGGAACCACTGACGGGAAATTTGGCTTAGTGACAATCGCAAAGTATGATATTTGGCCAACCACTATTAAGGCCTTGATTTCTACATGCTAATAAAATCAAAGTTTTGTGTAATACAATAGAGACGATGGATACATCAAGTGGACCATTGACACGGAAATGAATGCTGGAATAACATGTTTAGATTTTTATGACCTCACTTCAGATGGAAATAAGGAACTCATTGTTGGCTTTGATGATGGAACTGTCCAAGTCTATTCCCTGGATCATGAAAACTATCAAACTGTTTTACCCCGTCTTATTTTTTCTTATGTAATTCAACTAATTCATAATTCGTCTTTGTTTTCTACAAGTATTTAGTATTTTTGTTCTTCTACTACATACTCACAATGATCTCATTGAGACCTTCTCGAATGATACACCTGTTCATTTTTCACTTCTTTTCAATTTCAGTGTTGTAATGAAAGTATTACTGGAATTCAAGGAGGAATTTTTGGAAATGAAGGATTTGAAGAAATTGTGGTCATTACTTATTCTGGTACACAAAATTTTGTGCTCTATGTGATTACATCAGTACTTTCTCTCCATTAAAGCTAGCTTGTTCTGACTTTAATTCTTTTGATATGTCAAGGATGGGTTATTGGTCTGACGACAGAGACGACTGACAAAAAGATTCGAGTGGATGATGGCTCTTTCAGTATTTCAGACGATACTCGACAGAAACTCGTTAAATTAAAGTAATTTAAAAAATAATATGAAAATAGCTATATGTCATACAATTTCATAAAACAAAATCTACAGAGTAATTTGATTGACAGAGGGGAAATTGAAGAATTAACAGCTAAAGTGGCTCAAGAAAGGGACAAATATCAAGCAGCTGCTCAAACTCACAATGGAGGCTTATCAGCAATTCCATTCTTTTCCGTCAATGACAAAGTAAAATTATACTAAGGTAGTTAATGTAGGTAATAAGTTTGATTAATTTATATAAATTAAATTATGTAGATGGTACTAAGCAAAGAAGAAGCGTCCTATCTATTAACCCTCGAGGTAGAGGCACCCATTGATACAATTCTCATACAAAGTGATGTACCCGTTGACCTTTTGGACGTCGAAAAGAATTCTGCTGTCGTTAGTTTCAGTCAGTGTGATTCAGAGGTGGTCCACATTCATTTCATTTAGACTTTTATAACCCTGAGCTGTAACGCTAATTCACTAAATTTGTTTAGAGTGGAAATTTCTTACTGACGACCTTTCGATGTCAAGCCAATACCACAAGAATTGAAGTACGACTTCGAACTATTGAGGGACAACATGGCAATATTCAAGCTTATATCACACCCAGAATTCAACCTAAATGTTGTCAAGTACGTTTCTTCAGCTCAAAACTGAATTGTGTGACACCCAATATCGTTATGCTAGCATCATTGTGTACTATCTTTTTATTTCACAGGTCAGATCATTTAGTATTAAACCCTTGTCTCTACATGTTCGGTGCCATTCTTATGATCCAAACAGGTATTTTTTTCGTATTTTACGTACATATTAAATCATATCCGTACATGCTTAAATGATCAATCAAATCCTCAAGCCTATAAATTTTGTCTCCAGACCTTACAACACGCTAACACTAAAAGGCCCATTCAGCGTCACAGAAATGCATTCTTGGCTTAGCAATTGCATTCCAGAAATGCCGGAAAGACCTCCATCAACTGGTGAAGCATCACTAACATTTTTATCTTCATTCCTGGACACTCTATTAAATTGCAATTACAGGTTGCTATTAACATGAATTATTTTTGAAATTTTAAATATTTAAAATATGCTTGGGTTAAAATGACTGAAATGAATCATAAAAATATTTCAGCAAAGGAGAAGCCCAGTTTACATCTGATAACATTTCAACCATATCAATTCTAAAAGATTGTCTTACTAAGGAAGCTATAAAGAAAAAATTACGATTGGATATTGAATTTGGTAAAAAAAACATTTCTAGCATTTTGTAGAGTACTTATGATTTTGTCATGTTACTAATAAAAAACTTTTCTTGTTAATAGACTTTAATGAAGAAAGTGTTCTACATACGCTGCAATTGATTCGTCCCAAATTAGAGGGGTTTCTAGCATTATCAAAGCAGGTAGGTAAATAAATGGCACCACTGGTTTGATGTTTGCAAATAATAATTGAAACATGCTCATGTAAAGGTTGCATTGGTGGACGCTCTGAAAGAGATTCAAGCTCATGATTCCGACGTAGAATCAATTTTGTCGTCAGAATACAAATATATTTTGGAGAATGCAGAAAAATTAAAAAGTGCTCATAAGCGACAACCGTCCTATTTGGACCGTCTATACGGTTAGTTTTTTACAGTATTTTTAACACCCCTATTTTCATTCCATGTTTCTATCTACTTAATTTTAAATTGTGGAAATCAATTTATAGGAATGATTACTGACTTGTACATTGATAAGCACAAGTACAATGGAATCAATGTTAAAAGCAGGGTACCACAATTAATGGAAGTTTTGGATCGCCAAAATTTTGACATGCTCGTCGACTTTTTTGTTCAAGCCCCAGCTCATGTTAGTAGAGACTATTAAAAAAAACTAATTCCCAAAGTGTTTTTGTGATTCTTTCTTCGTAATTTGTTCATGTAAATAAATAATATAACGTTATACAGGGTGCCCAGAAACCTTCAGCTCCCTCTCTGTAGACAAGATGTGACATGTCAGAAAAAATCCAAAAACACAGTTTTGTACAGCATTCAATTCTGAATCTAATCAGCTTTGTTTCAGGTCAAAAGGTCAAAAGAGAACGGTGGCAGCGGGAAATTTCAAAACTGAGTCAAAAATGTTCGAGAAAAACTAAGATTTGACTTAGCTTTTATTTTCCATTAGGGAATTCACAAAAGTTAGACTCATTCAGTGTGTCCTATACATTTTTGTAGAGAATTTAATTCTCTACCAAACAGTTATTTTTGATTATTTTTTTAAAAAAAAATTGTTCCATTTTGGAACATCTTAATACGATTTTCTTAAAAACGAGTTTTTTTTAGATTTTTTACTTTTAAATGTCTTTGATGCTACAAACCCTTCATTTTATGTACCAAAATAGTACCAATAGCTTCATTCGATGGAGAATTTGATTCTCTACGAAATTGGTATTCTAGATTTTGTGCGAAAATTCGTTTCAAAATTTTAAGGCTGTTTTTTGAAAATTTCAACGGTTTTTTGAAATTTCGCGCTGCAGCCGTCACCTATTGACCTTTTGACCTGAAACAAAGTTGATTAGATCCAGAATTGAATGCTCTACAAAACTGTGTTTTTGGATTTATTCTGACATGTCACATCTTGTCTACAGAGGGGGGGGGGGGCTGAAGGTTTCTGGGCACCCTATACATTTCAAATTACGTAATCTGCATATTACATAACATTTTATTTTCACAAGTCAACATCCCGAGGTAAATAAATGATGGACTATATTTACCAGAGGAGTATGTTTACAGGAATTTAGAGTAAAGTAGATTGACTATTCACTTAAAATACAGTCATAAAATTGAAAAGTATTAGAGACATTGACTACTTGTAAAAGTGATTACTCACCAGTGACTTTCAAATAAGGAGATGAATATAACAAAAAGTACTTTAAACAATTATTCTTCATGATGACCAAATGGAATCGTTACTGCCAAAGTAATGAGAGAAGTGTTAGAGGTGGCATCCCTGGTTCGTTTCCCCTTTTAAAACCTTGAAAACAGATTAATATTATGAAATTCTACAACAGAAAAACCGAAAAACGTGCATAAATTCTTGACTCTTACCCAAGTAAATGATGGCCGGTAGGTAACCGTAATGGAAAACGGTTTGGGCAACTTGCATAACCATCCCAAGTCGAGCTTTGGTATCTTTGCTGAGTGCCATTATTTGATATTTGATGATTATTTTTGTACTTTTTTCAGAATTCACTGAAATCAATTCACAATTTTTTTCTGAAAAAAAATCAATCCGAGAGTTTGAACTTCGTATCAATTTGAAGAGGGAAATGGGCGTTTTGAATCTTATTTTTATTTTTTCCTTGAGCCGAGCACATGAGTGCTGTCAACTCTTAAAATAGTGCAATAATTAAATAGTACATATTAATTTTTCAAAATACTTTTGTAAAGTAGATTAAGTTGAAATGGCTTATCGAGATTCTGCATCGACGTTAATTACAATGGAAGATACTGAGTTTATGAATTCACAAGTTATGGCCCGTCCGAAAAGAAGTCGGTACGGGTCAACAAGTCATACACCTCCAAAGAATGTAAATAACATGCAAGACGAGGAACTCAGGTATGTATTGTTTCATTCAATTTATAAAATATTTTATCCTGAACTATTAATAATGGTTTTTTATTTGTTGAAAAAGAAGACCAGCTCAACGTAATATCACCAAAACCGGAATGTGCCAATACAAAGTTGAAAATGCCGAATTTCATGGTTGGAAATTTTTTGAGGGTAAAAATTTTAATTGACATTACAAACAAACTTTGTAAAGATACTGACTGGAATTTGTATTTTTCTTAGATGGGTTTACATCCCTACTAGAGTTTCAATGGAGATGGATATGCTTCAGTTTCTGTTTCGGATATTTTCTCTCATGGACATGTAAGTTTTATATACCCTTGCAGCATTCATCAAGTATATGCAATTCAAATCAAAATTAGTCAGTAACATGCAAAATTTTTGCCTTTTGCAGTTTTTGCCGGCCTATACTATCTGTGCGTTTACCTTCATGGTGATTTGGACAATTTTGTACGTAAATTTTTTTGTTAATTATTCATAAATAGGTTAATTGCTCATAGATAGATAAGTAGATTGATATATTGATAGGAATTCTTATTTTGATATTTATGGAAATTATTCAATGAAGTTGAACATTCAAAGTCCACACTACGCCGTTTGAAGACACTTTGTTGTGAGACTTGCGTGTAACAAAGAGAATATTAGTACCCAAGTAGTACATATTAACATTAAGTATGTATTACTTGCAAGTTTTAAATATTTTTTTTATTTATCTTTTCCTCAATGTGAAGATACGAGTATGCTATCCTATGTATTCTTCTATACATCCACTATGAGTCATACTTTCTGTTATAAATTTATGTTAATTTATGAAGACTTGTACCAATTATTCATTTTATATTTACACTATCACAGCTCGATCCAACATGGACCCCGTGTATTTCCAAGGTTGAGGGATTTACACAGGCATTTCTATTTTCAATAGAAACTCAGCAAACCATTGGCTATGGAACTTATGCTCTGAGTGCTGAATGTCCAGATGCAATTGTACTATTATGTGTGCAGTCAATTGTTGGTGTTCTCATGGAAGGACTATTAGTTGGACTTGTTTTTGTAAAAATGTCTCGGTAAGAATTTATACATGAATGCCCATTGTAGAATGCTCATTGTAGAATTATTAAACTTGGAAAACTTCTTATTTTGTAGACCTAAGAAACGAAGTGCCACTCTCATATTTAGTCGAAATGCTGCGATAAGTCTTAGAGATGGAGTACTTTACTTAATGATTCGTGTTGGCGATATGAGAACCAAGTCTCATTTAATTGAAGCTCATGTTAGAGCCCAATTTGTGAGTAAAAGAACCACACGTGAAGGCGAAGTAATTTGTAATTATCAACAGGAGCTAGAGGTATGTTCATACATGCTAATATAAGTATTATAAATTTCAAATTACAAATTACAATGAATCAAAAATATAAACACCACTAGCAAATGTGAATACTAGAAGACTATTTATATTGTTTTTCGTTTCTTTTTCTCTCTCAAAAAATAGATTAGTGGCGATGGTGAAAAGGACAATAAAGTTTTCCTTTTTTGGCCTACTATACTCATCCATAAAATTGATGCTTCCAGTCCATTGTACCACATCAATCCTGCAACAGATTTAATAGAAGATAATGACTCATTTGAGATAATTGTCGTTTTAGAAGGGGTCATTGAATCAACTGGCCTATCCACACAAGCTCGATCTTCCTATCTTCCTTCAGAAGTTTTGTGGGGATATCGATTTGAAAATTTAAACTCAATGAAATTAGCCAATAATGGAATGAAAATTGTGGACTATTCGTTATTCCACAAAACATTTGCCGTTGATACGCCTTTCGTCAGTGCTGGGGAAATGGACAAACTACAACAAAGATGAATGACGTTCGTAGAAAAGACATTTATAGTATTTTATCCCTACTTTAACATTAAACTATACATTCCACAAGGGGTTTTTTGCAAATTTTAACTCTAGATTAGTATAGTTACTAGTACTAACCTAGTTAGATAGAAGAATTATAGTACAATATCACAAAGTATTTTACTTTTTAAAAAATCTTTTGCTCAAAAAGTTTATTTTTTATTATAATACTCAACGAAAAGCCAAAAGAGCATTTATATGACATTAATTTTAAGGTTCCTGTACTGGTGAACTTTATAAAATAATAAGTACAGTAACGATTTTAAAAAGAAAACGTACTATAAATACACGGACGATTAAACAGTCGATACAACTTATTTTTTCCAGGATATCGACTGAACATGTCACAATATTAATTTTAAATAGCTTATGAGAATCATTTTAAATATGAGCTTCATATTCTTGTAAGAATATGACATGTCACAAAAGTGCCTTTAAAAATGTTTGTCATTTTTAAAATAATAGTTTGATTAACACGGTTTTTTGTAATGATTTGAGTTCGTACAATAGACAATCTAATCCGTGATAAAGTAGTGATAAAGAGTTCAGAAAGTAAACAAATTGATAGGAAGCTTGTATACTTAATAATTAAATTATGTAATATTTTATAATGAAACGGAATACATGTATTGAAGACTGTCTTATGACTAACTTTGATCATATGCAGCAAAAAATAAAGAGCTGTATTTTACAATACATTTTTTAGTACAATAAATGTACGTGTGTAATTGATTCGTAAACATTTTAAATATCCCATTTTGCGTGTCCAGTTGTACTTGTGCGATGGCCTTCTTTTATACAGACCGTGAATAAAAGATTCAATTTAATTGCTCCTTTTTATTACGAGGAAGACAATGAAACGCGATTCCCCTCGTTATCTTAGCAAGACAAAACCGGACGGGAAAAATGTAGACAAGCTGTGGGCCATGTACTATGTACAAGTAAACAGACATGAGACATGAACGTGGTTGAGGTTAAAAAATATTAAACAATAGATATATACATCATACAGTTTTGTAAGAATTAATATATCTTATACACTGATTTAATTTAATTTAGTCTATAGCAAGTGAGTCAGGATAGAGAAAAAAAATCCTTTTATTGAGATGTGTCCACGTTATCATGTCGTGAACACGGTAAATTGAGACTTTTTTCATAGATTGAAGAATTGAGTTGTTATAATTCATTTGCAGGATAACATAGAATCACTGATACACAGGATTACTCTTTAGTTCTCTTTCAATCAAGTTAATTTGTGTTTAATCTGAACTGATTAACAAGTACTTTTAGTATACACGATATATCCTTGATACATTGGAAATTTGAATTGGGTAAAATTTGCAGAGTTATCTTTATAGCTCTCTTAATTTACATCGTTTGAGACTTAATTAAATTTATTTAAGGGGTTGTCACAACCTAGTTGTGTGTTGTGGTCACACTCCGGGTGACTATTGTTATGATTAGACACGCTTCGTTCCCGATTTTATAACGGTTTTGACATCCGCTGGAAGCTTGTCAATTTTGTCAATATAACATAGAAGCAGTAAATTAGTTTAACAAACTGGAGTCTTGGTTCATCAAAGGTTAGTAGTTCAAAGTCGTCAACTACATCACCATGTAGAGAGTCTTCAAATTGTCTACTACTGTGATAGAAAAAAGAGATCTTCTGATTTCTCCAAGACGACAAAAAGTTTTCATTTGTTGACGACTGCTTTCTCCAAGTCTTTACACTTCAAATTGCACAAGCCAGCAACTACTAAATTTCGAGTTGACAATAATCAAATAATCGTAATTAGGATATTACCCTAATTAGGGTTATAAATTTTTCAAATTACATTGTAAGAATTTCACATCACGGCCAACTTATTTCCAAAATTAAAAAACCAACACCCCCGTCATGTGGATATTTGGCTACGGTAGTCTGTAAGTTTATTGTTTTTCATATTGTATTTTAGCTCTTATAATAATTACAATCTTATTAAATGTCTTTATTTTGATTTGTGAATAAATTTTGTCATTTTTTTTTCATTCTTAAAGAGTTTGGAAAGCTGACTTTCCCTACATGAAAAAGATCATTGGTTATATCAAAGGATATGAGAGAAAGTTTTGGCAAGCAAGTATTGACCACCGTGGAGTACCTGGGAAAGTGAGTAATGATTGTGTGTTCTTTAGTTGACAAAGTCTATGTAACTTTAATGAAAAAACTATTTTCAAAAAAGTAAAAGTAAAAGTACGACTTTCTTTTTTATTGTAGCCTGGGCGCGTTGTGACTCTTATTCCTTCATCGGATCCTGATGTAAGTCATTTAAATCAAATTTAGTAACAAAAGATTTACACAAATGAGTACGAGTCATCTGTTTTACATAATTTCTCTTTTGTACACTTGAAGTTTTTAAGAGCTGCAATCATGTCAGATTTTTATGTACATTTATCTGTAGAGATATTTTTTGTTGTGCGATTTTTCCAAAACTACAATGATTGTAATTTTATGATAGATTAATTTGCTAATTTTATTCGGTGTACTCGACATTTATTACAAAAGGATTGACAAAAATAAATGATGAGAGTGAATTTTTTTTTGCAAAAACTAGGCCAAAGTTTGGGGAATCGCCTATGAGTTAGACAAAGCTGAGTTGGAAAAGAATTCGTCAACAATCCAGGATTTAGATACGAGAGAAAAGAGATTTGAAAAGATTTTTCTTTCATTTTACCCCGTCTTTGATATTTCCTTAGAGACTCAGTCTCCTCATCAAATATCCGAGCTAAAAGACATCAACTCTTCTTCGCATGAATCACATCAAGTGATGGCTTATATTGCTAGTCAAAATGGTCCTTTATTTCTTGGTGAAGCTTCTGTGAAGGCTATTGCCAACCAAGTTTCACAAGCTGTAGGACCATATGGGTTAACTAATTCAGACTACATTTTCAAATTAGCCGAGTTTATGCGAACTTATTTACCCAATGTTGAGGACTCGCATTTATTTAGCATTGAACGTGAACTTTTATTACTCAAAACTAACTATATATCCAATATTTATCTCAATCTATAAGCTCTAGCTATTGTATACTTTATAAAAATATCACAAAGTCTATTCAAATGTACAATCAAGAAATACGAGCTGATTTTTACATCTAAAACTAGTTTATAGCAGCTTAACTATAAAAGAGGAAGCTCACCAGTGAGGTCATCTCAATTTTTTATAATGAAGATGTAAGTATCTAAGAATTGTGTTTTTTATATCACGAATGTACACCAAGGTCAACATATTTAAATCTGTAGAGCGTTTAATGTTGTAGTAAATTAAAATTTAATTGTCAACCATTGAATCAAAATGAACCTGTCGTCAACAGCAGTGAGCAATTATTTAATGGTCCATCGTATCTTTTCAAGGTCAGTCATTTATGATATCGTGAAAAATCAGCATGCAATCTATTTAGTTCGACACGTGTCAAAAAAATATATGCAAATTACACAGTTTAGACTCGATACTCATTTTGTAAGTAGTACTTACTAAGTACTTGTCTGTTTATTATAAAATTGCAATAAATAAATTGAGCAATCAAATTAAAGGCGAAAAAATGGCAATGCACTTGGAAATTTAAAAACAATAAACATGTTCGTTCAATTTATTTTATATGAAATGATATTTGATTGATTATAGGCAAAAGTATGGGGTGCAGCTTACAAGATTCATCCAAGAGACATTGACGATGTTGTCAAACATTTGGATCTACGAGAAGTGGGAGGATATGAGAAAATACCAGTTGAATTTTATCCCATTTCAAATCATAAATTGAATTTGTATGATGTCTACAGTACTACCTCCATTACATCTAATTCATCTGGATCATCCATCAAAGGAGAAAGTAAAGTAATCCCAAATGGGCAAGTGCATTCTAATGGCTCTCTCATGGAGAATAATCAACAATTAGTGAAGCCAATACCCAGCAAACCCAATGGATTGAATGTTAATGGTATGAATGGTCAAATGAAGACAACAAATGGTCAATTGGGATCTGAGGATGAAGCGGAGAATTCCGTCAATGAAATTTTAGATGGACAAATTTCAAATGGACACTTCCTGGTGACCATGTATTATGGAAATTCAGAAAATGCTCACTACATTGGCCCAGCTTCAACAGAAGAAATGGCATTTAATATATTTGACTCTGTCGGAATTTCTGGTTCAAACAAAGAATATCTTTATAATCTTTGTGATGCCATGCGTCAAATTTCAGGTTGGAAACTTTACCATTTTTAATTTGTACATAAAAATTAAATTTTACAAATAAACAAAAATTGATTTTATCATGTCTTGTAAAATTTTAGACGAAGCAAATGATTCACACTTGAGTGAACTCGAGACGAGAGTTCGGACACTAGACATGACAATGAAGAGAAAGTCGGGTAGGTCAACGCCAATTGAATTGTGATATAGAAGTATTTACATATAATGATCGATAGCATATTTTCGCTCTTCGGGGGAAACCCTCTTCCTTAAAAAACGGCCCACGTTAATATATAAATATATTCTAAGATGTATACCAGTTTGTTAAAAAATCTGTACAGTATTTTTTCGCGACAATTATTTTTTTTTGTTAATTTTAATCGTTATGTACTGAATCATTGTCAATGTATCTAATTTATATTGCTGTGCAATACGACAAAATCAACGGACCATTTTATACAGTGTTAACTGTACGTTTGAGCATTTTTCTCGTCACTGAAAACAGTCCAGTACTAAGTTAGTTTTTTCCAGGGTGCTACTACACTAAAAAAATCAAGACGAGTCAGTCAGTCAATAATTATAATTCAAATCCTCTGTAATAAATCTTTAAATCTCTCAAATGCATATTTAAGTGAGTCTTCACTCCCGGTCAATTTTTTACTATTATTCACTGATCAAAAAGTATTTTAATGGGATGAGTCTCCACTTGTGATTGTACAATTAATGAAAATTCATGAAAAAAGAAATGATCTGATAATAATATACAATTGCCTTTGTTTAATCTAATGAATACATATATCCATATTATTCTATATGTAAATATGATGAATTAGTTATGTCAATATACTATTATGAATGATGACAGCTAAGTATTATTTATTTTGAGTCTTCTAAACATTTTTTAGCATTGTCAACCAGATGATTAAATAGCGGCCATATTTTATGTGAAATTAGACAATAGTTATTCAATAAGGGTTGGATTACAAACTTAATGTACATATTTACATAATCGCTATTCTATATTGATTTCCACGTATGTACACTGAAAATTTTATTTAATGACAAAATGAAATTGTGTCCGATATTAAATGTTGAACATGAAATATGATCAGAGTGAGAAATGAGAAAAATAATAAAATTCTAGTTCTCGAGGTCAGAAATTTGCCAAACTTGTTTTAATTGTCATTCAGGTTTTACTCTCATAATGTTTTTCATCCTTCATTCGCCTCCAAAATAAGTTGTACAGTACAACTTGTACAGAAAAACTGAACCAGTTTTCAGAGTTTTTTCAGTGTTTTATGAAAGTCACTGAGAAAAGATTAGACAAGTGTACGTCTAATGACCCTTTTTGACCTAAAAATCTGGCAAAATTCAGAGAAATTACCAACATTATGAAGATCAATGCAATGTGGCTAATAGTGGTCATACCAAAACACAGATAATTTATGAAATCAAAATATATTTTTTTTTGTATTTCAACATGTGGCAATATAGTTTATTACTTTTACGTGAAGGTTTTCTCCTCAAATGAAAATTTGAGGTGTTTATCACGTACAGTATATTATGTATGTAGTTTTTTTTACAATTTATTTTCACGTTTTTCAATTTTTCTTGGTTGTAAGTATATATGCGTTTATATATAATATGTATTTATATCATCATCTTTTGATTCTACATTTATCTACACACACATTCATTTTTCACTATCATTTTAAATGAATGCAGCATTAAAATCTACACACAGAGCATATATTTAATTTTCATAATTTGCGTTTGTTTTTTACTGTCCGTTGTTTCCCCTATTCAATACTTTGTTAGTTAATATGGCTAGACTTTTTTTTTATACATTTGGATATTTAATTATATCATTTACATGATGCAGTATGCTAGCAAGTTTCAACAAAAAAAAAGAAAATAAAGGGAACAGAAACAGTATCATAAATGTCAATAATAATTATTATTACTACAATTTGTTTAAATCATGACAAATATATTTTTTTTTTACAATTTGAAAATGGCTATATAATATTTTTTTTGCCAAAAAAATGGAGATACAAAGAGGTAACATTATATGATATCCCTATTTAAAAATCTCCAACAATTTGAAATATTCTAAAACTTAAAAATTAAAAAAAACAAACAAATAAACAACGGCAAAAATTCTGGAAAATAATTAAAAGGATATTATAGAGACTTCAGTTCATTTTTTGTTCAATTAAACGCTCCAAAAAAAGACATTGACTTTCAACATTAGATTATTTCAATATTTTTTTCCCCTCAATACAACAATTGAGGAAAGACAGTTAAAATAAACAAGAGGTTAGAATTAAGATGATTTTTTTTCTTGCCTTTTGACAATAAATTTTTACAAGAAAAGCAATTATTTTTTTATAGTCAAATATAGTTGTACAATTTTTAAAACTCGTCTTTTTTCATATTCTTATTTTTAATTTTTATATATACAATTAGGCGGCCACCGGCATAAAATATTCGAATTTTTAATCATGTAAAGTAGCTCTAATCAATATTTTATACTTTGTATTTAAGTTAAATAGGTACGTCATCCATATTAGTTTTTTTTCTTTGTATAATTAGGTACATCATCAGCGATAGCGATTCATATTCTCTATTAGACATAAATATATATATTATTACATATTTTATATATGCCTTTTCATAGAGACAAGAGGATATAATATATGTATGTATGTGTATCAAATCTCTTAACTTTTGTTTTTTTTTGTAAATATTTTTTCTAATTAAAACTCCTCAATATGCATTTTTATTTAAATTCCGTAAGTAGAAGCTTTCATGGTTCAATATTCACTGTTAAATCTTCCTCTATGTGTTACTTGCACGTCACACATGGACATTAAATGTATTCATTTTTTTTGGATAATAAATATCAGTTCGTTATTTATAATATACGTAATATATTATAGCAAGAAATAGGAGTAACAAATTATAATATTATATGTATATTGACGACTATAAAATACTAGTATAATATTTTAATTTCATGAATAATTAAATATATATCATGTATATATTTATGTCATATACATGTATATACAATACGAAGAGAAAACGAGAGATTATTTTTTAATAACAAATTAATATAGTTTATAAGAACAAAGCAAGCACATACAGAGGAGGAGGAGGGAATTGCTAAATTCTTACATGAATCCAACAGTTTATGTATAACAATTAATTACACAAAGGACCTAGGATCACTCGCTGCCCTTAATTTACTCATTAAATTTGCTATTTAAAGTTAAACTCATCATATATCATACATGTATATACAGCGATTTCAAAAAGACAAAAAAAAACTTTTTTTATGGTACATATATATACAAGATATATACATATACAATTAATACGTAATAAATATACAGGTAATATATAATATATATAGTATAGGTAATAATAATTTCCACGTTGGTATCATATACTTAGTACATATAAAATATATATATGTTTGTTTGGAACATGGAGGAGAGAGGGTTAAAAATCGACAAAAAGGAGGGGGACTACCTTCATTTTATATTTAGAGGTTTTTTTGTCCTTAAAAAAGAATTGAAAAAATTTCAACATTTCCGAAGACGCGATACGTTGTACGTACAAAATATACAAACTCAATATTATATATATTTATATTTTATAGACTAAATTTCTTTTCCTCTTGCATTTTACAAACTTTTACGGTATACGATTGCACGTCAGGACTAAGAAAAACGCTGAATCTGAATGATTTTTTTTTAAAACTCTTTTACTCATAACTTTTTTTTCTCTCTACTAGATTAACGTTATCCAACAAAATATCAAACTACTGTACAGTAGTCTAATATATTTTTTATATATAAATATATATATGGTAGTTAACTGTAGAGTAATCAACAAAGATAATTTTAAATACAATCTAAACCATCGTATCATGGTATATACTTCCCATCATCATCAACAATAATTTGTCCCCGAAAAAGAGAGAATCATTTTATCCAATCCATTCTCAACATTAATACATCATCCTTAACATTGAAAATACATGTACCTATTTAATAATTATAGTAATATTATATGCGTTTTGACTCCACATTTCACAAATTATTTAAAAAGTTCATTGACAATTATGATATTTAATTTTGTCCATTAAATATTACACGAAATTTCTCCATGTCTCTACAGTAATCCATATGCCTCATGGTCACCAAAATTGTCTTTGTTGCTTCCATTTCTTTCTCAAACTACAGCCTCATGGTTGACTTCTAGTTAAGTTCAACAACAAACACATTAATCTTCAAAAAAATCTTTGTTTCGTCATCATTTGCTTTTTTTTCTTTCAGTGTAGTTTTATACACTTCATTTGGTCTCTTGACTCTCACGATCTTGTTTTTATATATCACGTGATTGCGTCACAGACATACATTTTGTGAGAATAAGAATAATTTGACACTTGAAGACAACAATCGTACATGACATTTTAAACGGTAATTGTTACTTTTTTTAACTATTGCCCCTCCCATGAAAAATCAAAAAAATTCCATTTGATAGGTCTCAGGCGACACAAAAATACAAAAATTATATTCACACAAATTACCATTTAAATTTTTACAAGTAAATAGTACGCTTTATTATTAGTTGTTACACAATTATTTTCCATTCTATTAAAATGTGTCAGTGAAAGGTAAAAAAAAAGCAAAAGACTTTTGACCAAGATTGGAGACTATAAGACAATTTTTCATCAATTAATTTGATGACACTGTAGCACATGGACGAATACAAAAATACAGACGTTGAGATATTTTGACAATTATTAGTTGTTTTTAGTACCTAGTACAATAATATAATCTGTATATCATAGAGTTGTTTTACAGGTAACTTTACAAGTGCAGGAAATATTAACTTCTCGTCATATCATAAATTGGAATACAAATTAAGTTAATTATATTGATTAATAGGAGCTTCCGAGTTTTTTATTATTTCACTAGTGAATGGCGCACACGAAAAAAAAACAACAAAAAAATGTAATAATTGGATTAACTGGTATTGGTATAATCTTGATGTTACTTGTCACTATTGTAAATTGTAAATGTTGGTTAAATTATGTGGATTGAATTAGATGACGTACGAGATAAACAATAATATTTGCTGGAAAGTGTCATTATCTCTCCTCTTCTTCTTGGATGCACAAATCTACATTAATGTACGTAAGTATATGTGTGTAGGAGTAATTTAATGTGGGGAAAAAAGTCACTTTAAAATACAATATTATTTTGTGTAATAATAAATTGAATAAAATTAATTTTGAGGTGAGGTCACGTTGGAGGGTATTTCATGTTCTGTTGAAATCTTAGTGACTCCAACACAATCACCCTCACCTAGTACACCAGTTTTACATATTGACTTGTCTAATTCTCCACCCTCCAATAAACAATTACTATTTCCTACTGTTGTTGTGCTTGTCGATGATGTTGCATTAGCTTGAGAATTCGATGACGATGACAATGGTTCATTGTGACCATTCGTTTTCACTATTTTACTCCCATCCTCATTACAGACAATTTGATTCTCCATTGATTCCTTCTCAATTTTTTCAGGTACTTGATTACTCGTGGCAGGTGAGTTGGTCGTCCCTTTTGACCCACTCTCCAATTTTCCATTCCCATGATGAACTCCGTCTTCACTACTTAAGCAGCTAGGGCTCATCTGTACACTTGACTCTCCCTTCTCATTTCCCAATGGCCTTACATTTGGAGTGACCAATTCTTCTTGATCAGCACACTCCTAAATAAATTTTCAAGTTCAAATTTTTTATAGTTAGTCATTCATAGTCAGACATCATTTTCTCAAAAATTTAAATTATTCATTTAACAAGACAGTTAAACCATCGTTTTAAAGAGGTAGTTAAACATCAAAAAGGGGTTTTAATGTTTTAGAATCATAGCATTATTATTGGGAGACAAATAATAAACAGGCTGAGATTTTGAGATTGTTCTTTGGTTATTTTATACTCAATTTTCTTTTTGTGCAAAAATCACATGCTAAGACTGTCTCTTTTTGCATTTTTTTTACAAGTGAGTATAACGTACAGGAGACATGTGAACATATTTTTGACAATAGTATAAATTTAGAAACGATTGCCAATCAGAAAAAAAAAAAAATTTCAACCCTCAAGTACAAATACTCACTTGTAGAAAAAATAACATGATAATTTATAATAAATAAAATGTATTAAACGTTAATATAAAAATATTTACGGTCTGAAAAAGGTCCCCATCAGCATTCGGGATAGATGAGTTATTGCTGAACGGCTGAGAGCTAAGGACTAAGTCCTCAGTACTATTAGAACTGCAAGCTACAGGATAATTGGCGCATAATTGCGGTTTCAAGGGAGTTTTCGTCACTACAAGAACACACAACATACAATTCACAAAATGAAATCAACATTGAGAAATTTTTCTTTTTGAACTCTCTCAAAGAAAATGATTCAAGAGTCCCATGCAATTTATATTCTAATGTACATAAATTTTAAAAAGAGAAAATAGTTTCATGTACATTTACAATCAATAGCCTCATATATATGTACAAATATTTTTAAAGAATCTAAAAACATTTACATAATAAATTACTACACAAAAAAGCTACAATAATTTCCACATCATGAATTTCATAAACATTTTTTGAACTGAACATCGAACATCTAAAATTATTTCCAAATGAAATTATTAAGAGACTTCTTTAAATTTCATTTTCCTTCATGCTAAAGATATTTAAAAAAAAGAAACTGAAAAAAAACAACTGAAAAAAATACAAGAAAAAAAATTTAAATTGTACAGATAAAAATAAAAATTTAATTTAAATGGCTATACAACATATAACTACAGATAAAAGACGAACATATAGATCTGGACAACTACAGACAACACCAACGACAAGACCAAGAACTTACACTGAAAGGTACAGAAAAGTTTTGTAATCGTCATAATCATGTACAAATTGCACAAGCAATTCCATTGGCCACGTCCACGAAAGACAATCAAAACAAATATTTCACATTTTCATTCATCCACAATTTTAGATTATTGATGTCAGCTCATATCTCATATCACTTGGTACATTTATCATTTTTACCAATAAGGAATAATAATATAGAAGGGGTGTATACTACTGTTGCATACATAAAAATAAGTTACAAAAATCATCCACCATTACAAATTTCTTGGCACTAAATTACTGACAAAAAAAACAACCCTTCAAAATCCCGAATTTAAATTTATTTCCAGCCAAGATTGAGCTTTCGAGAAGTTATCAATCAAAAATTAACTAAATAAGAAAATAAATACAGTTCAAAAAAGTCTTCAATTTGATATAAAAATACTCGGGTCAATGCAATACAAAAAAAATGAGAAAGATAGAATCATACTCCTTGTTTTAAAAAGCTCTCTATAGTAAATTCCAAGTAAGTTCAAAGAGAAATAAAATTGATGTAGGAGATAAATATAAAAAGACGATACATTCCATAGTACAGAAAAAATATGATTTTAAATTGACAGTTCACATAACTGACATAATCTTCTCGTAAATATGTCGAGAAGAGAAAAAAATAGAGAAGAAAATAAGCACACAAGCTACCAGATTAAAAGAAACAAGACATTGAAACATTAGAAATCTTACCGGGTTCATCATCATGATGATCTGATAGAAAGCTATTTGGTCGGGAATGAGATGGACTTAGAGTGGGGCTGCTTAGTTGACCAGGAGATGGTTGTGAACATTCTACTTTTGTGCGACTTTGGAGTCTCTCCTGATATCCATGATTTTGTTCACGAATTCTATGTAATTCTTGTCTTCGACTTTCACTATCTTCATCACGTCTTTGAACTTCACTCTGTAATGTTTAATTTAACATTATTACCATTTGAAAAAAGACACAATCACTTTGATCTCTACCAAATAGTGTATCCAACTTACCAAAAGTTGTGTTAAAAGATGCTGGAGACCTAATCAGAACATGAAAAAAAATTGATTAATTAATTCATAAAATTGTAAATGCTAAATAATTTCAATGACAAATAACTTACTCTTTTGGATAGCAAATTGTTCACGGTGCATTGACAAGTTGTCATTTGTTATTTTGACTTGACCAGAAAGAATTCGTCCCAATTGATCAACTAAAGAACACAAAATTGAGAGTAAATTTTATACCACCAATAAAACTTCAAATTACAAACGACTTTCAACCCCTTCCTTTCATGAGAATTATTAAAATTAAGTCATATATCAAATAAAAAATATACACACCTTGGTGTATACATGCGACAACAAGATCCTTGGCATCTTTTGAAGGTCCTGAATCCTGACAAATATCACCGAGTTGACTGATCTCGTCTGAATGAGGAATGTTGGATAGTTTTGACACTAATTTTAGTTTCTCGTCAAATGCTTTATTGATCGATGCATTGATTCTCTTCAATTCCTCTGTAAAAATCCAACATCAAATCCAAATTTAATTATTACACACCATAATTTTTTTTTCATATTAAATATAGAACACAATAGTCAAATCTACAAAATGAATAACAATCATAAAACATCACAACTAAATACTACAGTCAATATCAAGGCTAGATATTTGTACATCTCAATAAAATCTCATTTCAATACAACGAAACTTCTATTATGTACATATATAAATTTTTCCTCCGGATTTCCGAGCTTCAAGTCTATAGCAATACAAATGTCTAAAATAGTATAAACAAATGCGACATCCGAAGTCATTTCTTATACATTTGAAAATTTCAAATTATTTTATAATTCTGGCCCAGGTTTATCATGAATAAAAATAGTAACGAAATCACAGGTGCTCTCCTAATTACTAATTAGCAGTAATGACATGGCAGCTTGTATGCATAAGAGTAGAAAAAGAGAAGAGGATATACGTCTCTCTCTCTATGTAAAATAATACTTTCTCAAACTTCAGTTGTTTACTTACTACAAGTAATATGACCATTTTTCAGTCTCAATATAATATCACTAGGAATAGAATAAAAGGGAAAAAAGTACTGAAAAATGGAAGAAAGAAATTATAATAATTTATCCAAGAATTTGAACATCTGTTAATACAAGGAATTGAAGAATTAACCCTCCACCATAAAAAATACAATTTTGTTTTCAGCATCCCATGATATCACCAATATAAAAAAACTAGTAAAGCCAAGTTAAAGTTTGCAGTCCAAGAAGAAAAGCTTTGTTGACGCAATACATTTTGTGATATCACCATTACCAATAAATATTGACAACAAAAAAGTTACTACAAACTACTTAAAAAATTGAATAGACACGCACAAACAAGAACAAGATAATTGAGTAGTACAGACATTATCAAAAAGCACTGAGTAAAGAAGAAGAAGTACCATATTGAGAAACGACAGGTTGGGCGAATTGAACATTCCGTGTGGCCACTATGACTTCTGACGGACTCACAAGTGGTGACGAGCTTACAGTCACATGAAATTCACCTTTTCGACGATTTGGACTTGGTGACACTGAATAAGAACGACCTTGTGTTTTATTATTCCCATTTGTAACTGACAGTCTCCCTTTTCCTCCTGAATTAAAATCAACCAAGTACTTCCCAAAACCATCCCGAAATCAATGTAATACTTTAATATCATTACAAAAAAACAAAGCATTTGACCATCAACCAAAAAAAAAATATAGCAACCACCAAAATGAAAAACCCCAAACAAACTCCTTGTCAAAAAAAAATCCCCCAAAAGCTATAAAAATTACTTATCCCCTCCCCCATTCTGATAATATTTAAAAAGCAACCAAAAAACTTAAAGCATGAAAAAATAAACCTACACATTACAATTGTAAATGTAATCTCACAATTAATTAATTTAGTACAATTTATTGAATTAGTTGATCTGAATAGTTATACAATCAGAAGAGAACCAGACATTAAAAAACTAACTCTTCTCAACATTCTATCAAATATAATAAATAAAACTAAAGACAAATTTTATATGAAACATACTGTAAAAAATTCAAGTCCTAAGAAAAATGAACTAAATAACATTTTAAAATCCATACAGGTCAGAATTGCAAAAAATAAATAAAATGAAAATAAAATATTAGCCATGTAAAAAATACACAAACTTTGAAGTACTTGCTGTTGATTTTGCACTCATTGAGGAAATACACGTTAGTTAATATTATTGTATTGTTATTAGCCATAACTAAATGGCATTGTAAAAATTAATAGAATCATATATAAACAGAACTATAAAGAAGAAGAAGAAATAAAATTAACATGAATAAGATTGAGCATGTCATGATAGCAAATTCCATGCCACCATGATCACAATTACATTGTTTTCTTTTGTCACATGTAAGATTCAAAAAAAATCATCTGCCATCAATAAATGCTCATCCCTATGTTATACATATAAAAATAAAAACTACGACCTACGACAGAAATATAAATCTCTGTCTGTTGAGTAAACAAATACCAAAAGAAAAAAACCTACTACTACACTAGAGTTCAAAAAGGGTTAAAAGAACATACCAGGAGGAGCATTCTTTGAGGACTCTGGTGCAGCCGTAGTCTCTGCGGTAGATGAGGAGGAGGTTGTATTGAGATTGGAAGTTTCTGGTGCGGGACTGGCATCCTTGTGATCCTTGTGAGGTGACACTGTAGATGACTCTTGCCCGCTTACTTGTTGTTCAACCTCTCCACTTACATCACTAGAAGATTCTCCAATCTCTCCCCCCACGTTACTGTAACCAACCCAAGAAATAAAAATTGTAGAACATCTTCTCAATTTTTTAAATAGCATGGAATTCCATCATAAAAATATTTACGACTACAACACTTTTTTTTATAATATAAAAATACATTCTATACCGCTCATATTAAAATACTTTTTATTAAATCATAATCCACATCTTATATCAACTAAACCCTAACAATTAACTAAACTGAAACTTATATTAAAGATAACAACTTTATTTGGCTTTGAACTAAAAAATTAGACGAGAATAACCCCTCCAATGAATTAATATTTTTTCTTCTTCTTCAATGTAATGACTCATGAAATAGTTGAAATAGTCATCCCAACATTTCTCGCTTACACACCGAAACGGGTAAAATTACCGGTTACCAAAAACTGATATGATGTTCTTCTCTCTCTACTCTACAAGTTGTAGACTTTACCACTCTCATATGGCATAATGACCCACTTTTAATTATTCTCTATAAAAACATAGTCCTTTTTTTTAAAAAAGGAAAGTATTTCATATAAACTCACACTATAAATGAGTTATAGAAGAAAAAACCCACAATTATTCCTTTAATAAAATTTTATCCCACCAAAAAGTCTACACAATTTTAGAATGTATGTTGCATGTAAAGTACGAAATGAAATGAAATTTAAAAATCCTACTAATTAAATTTACACACATATATATTTATGTAAAATAGATTATGACTTACTCTTTGGAAGGTCTATCATCAGGAATAATCGGTGGAATGTTTATACTTGGATGGATTTCCCGGCGTGACTCTTGTTGTCGGCTCTTATAATCTTCCGCTGCTTTCGTAATATGATGTAACCATCTGAAAAAACAAATAATTAATACAAATCCATTATTATTGGGATGAAAAACTAGTGTAAAAAAATGAATTAATTCATTCCTACAGTTCATACTGTGCCTCAATCATTCTCATTTAAGAGGAGAGTTACTAATTTGATGATTTCAAGTGTAAGGCCATATTCTTTTTTTAAAAAAATCTGGCTACACCGCTACACTATCAATTGATTTTGATTACTAAAATTTTAATTGAATTGTAAATTTTTATGTTTAAAATAACTACCACTAAAATGAAACACATTGTATTAGGCACCAAAAAAAATGGGCAATGCTCTCTCTCTCTCTATACACACAATCAAGTACATTTAACATCTGTTTACAAGAGCTAGCCAAGTGAAATTATGTAATCAAAAGAAGAAGAAGCCCGCAGACTATTCAAACAAACTGTAGACACATACAAACTTTATGAAACCTCCACGAACCAAAGCAAAGTAATTAATTCAAATGGAATTCATGAACCGACTGGTGGGTTACCGCCTCTATTAAACTAATACAAAATCCAGTTGTCACCACAAATCTCCCCATACACTGTACATATATACTTGATTAGATTTCTTTCCAAAATCTAACCCTGGACTAGACCAACTTCAAAGAGACTATTCGAGAATTAATAAATTTGTACATGTGCGTTCATATTTAAAATGCAAAATTTTTTGGTGGGTCCATAAATTTCCAACACAATTTCATTAATTCCCTACCCAAAATTTATACAGTACCCATTCATTCTCAGTTACAAACTTTTCCCCTCTCTTCTAAAATTTTCAGTGTACATTTTATATAGATTTAAAAAAATGCCACATGTACTATAAACTCTATCCAATCTACATAATTACCACTACAGTTACCAGTTACAATTTGAAAACATTTTCATTATAAAAAAAGAAAGACACACATCAATTTACATCATCAACCTTCATCAACTTCAAAAAGTTAACGTCATACCATTACCTTCGTAGCGATGACATTATCCCAGCAAAAAAGTATTTTCTTCCTTTACGATCCTTAAATTTTGAATGACTTTAAACTATTCTTTTAACTAAAGTCAAATTCAGTACATAATATAGTCAGACTTTATTCTATTAACAAATTCAATCATTTTTCAACAAAATAAAGAAAAATTAAACTTTTATCAATAGTTCCATTACTATTCATCTCAATTTAAGTCTCTCTGTACAATTGATGACAATTATTGTGTACTTATTTCCTCTCCCCCTGTCCTGTTCATTTCCCCCCACAACAAGAGTTAAGATTCTTGTGTCAATTCACTTGTATGTACATATCACGACTTTTGAACAAATATAAAGGAGAAAAAACTAGTTCAACATAAAACGAGTAAATTCCCCAATGATGGTTTCTTCCAGAAATATGTCACATCATTCTCACACTAGCCCTCCAGAGAGAAAGAGAGAGAGAGAGAGAAAATAAAAAAAAAGACAAAGAGATCTGGAAGAACAATGAGACAAGGCGACTGTCTTGAAGACGTTTCCCTTATCCACAGACGACTGTCCCATTATTTTCAGACAAACATTTACATGTATACATATGTAAACCAACGGGCAAAAAGTAGCACCCACAAGAGAAACAATAGTCACTTGACAAAAAAACCCAAACTTTTCACAACATTGTATATTCCTTACATATTATAATACACATGTATAGATTATATACACAAAAAATAGTAGACAAACTATTCCCAAGTGCCAAGTATTGTACAAAACTCTACATGACCATCTCATGGATGAAGATGTATAAACTCACTATTTTTTTGTCCTCTCTCTCTGAGGACAAATAACAACTGAACAATGTACACCATAAAGTACAAGTACTTCCAGTACTATCCGTTATTGTAGAGAAAGAGAGAGAGAGTAAATATATTATAAAGAAAAGAGAGTCTCTTTCTTTCACAGAGAAAAGAGAATAAAATCACAAAATCTTTCTCCGTCTTCTTGTCTCCTCCCTCTCTCTCTTTTGTATATAGTTATTTTTTCACATGGATATTAAGGACACACTATCTCCTCCCATACGTCATCTTGATCTCCTCTCCTTGAGGTCATAAAAAGGTTCTTGAGGTAACAACAACAAAAAATTTTTCTTTTTACACACAATCAACAGCGTCAAAAAAAAGTCTTCCTACTGTGCTTCCTCCATGAAAGACAACAGAGAGAAGAAAAACAGAATAGACAGAAAAAGAGAGAGAGAGAGAGAGTAAGAGGAGAAGGGGAGAAAAAAAACTCAAAAACAAAAAAATGTAACGGTTCATGAAGAGAGACTATGAAGAGATGTGATCTCATGTGAAAATTGGGTGATAGAAAACTTGGGGACTGATTAACTCTTCTTCTTTGGTGTGTATAGTCATAAGAGAAAAAACTTCGTCTCTTCCTCCTTCCCGCTTTTTAAAACTATATTGCTCTCCTATAAATCACTAACACTACAGTCAAACTCCTTTACACATTATATATATCTGTACATGTAGATATTCTGACTAAAAAACCTCCACTAACTAGGAAAATTGTATACATTTACTCAAAAGTCATTCTGTACACCACAGCTCGCATCTCTCTCCTGTATAAACTACACTAGTAAAATACCCTACACACAACGATTATAGGAGTCATCGTCGGTGAGTGTGTGTGAGGGTAAACCGATTATACACATCTATGTTCAAAATATCCCATGTTTTTAAACCACAAAATTACTAGCTAGTCATACACTTCTATAACATCTTTTTCCATACAAATACCATATGGTGTGTCCATTATACACACACACACAACAACATTGAACAGAGATATAAAGTACACGTTCATATGCTGCAAATTTCAGAGTATTTCTCAATGCAAATACAAAAAAAAACTAGCACACACATTCACAAGTATGTGGTGGCTAAAAGTTTCTTGTATGAGCACATACTACATAGAATGAAAAATTTTGAACGGAACACAGATTATCAAGAGAAAGAACTGTCTACATAACGTCTACTCTTACTCCACTGTTAAATACCAAACTTTCTACGCATATAAAATGTATAGGTATTATCTATATAACATTTCATAGAGTACTTTCTTAAACTCCGAGATAGAGAATCTTGAGACACAGACAACGACGTTACGTTTGCATAACTCAACGGAGACCTCTCTCTCTCTCTCCTCTGCTTCCCGCATAGAGTAGATATTCTTAGATTCATGTTATTTTTGGTCCTAGTCCTATTCTGTTACTCTAGAAAATCTTTTTCTATAGTAGTTGAGAAGGATTAGATAGTGTGACTTAGTAGTTAAGACTTATTCCCTCATTGATTCTCAACACCTGAACGACTATCCTCAAAATTCAATAAGCCTCCCCTATTTTCTCTCATATTATTGATCTCAAGAGCAAATAACATTTGTATGTCTACAAATTTACACTCAAATAAATTCTCATTTATCCAAAACCACCGAGTTCAATCTCCTCATATGTTTCAATGCGGGGGGGAATCTCAATTAATCATTTAGAAATAAATTAATCATTTATACAATTAAAAGTTTAGACTACAAACTAATCTAAGGATCATTTCCTATATTTATCTCTAGAAATGACACAAATTTAAGTTTCTCTTGAGGAACCCAAAAAATCTTTGGATACAAATATCTACTGACCTATATAATGTATAAAATATTGAAAAAAAAGAATATTTAAAATTTAACTAGAGTGACGGTGGTCCCTACGTAAAAAAATTGGGTGTGTTATAATTTGTCGTTGTTTGCATCATGGTAGCGACGCAGCGACGCGACTGCCAGCCAAATGATGAATGCAGTGTCACAAAGAGAAGAAGAAAAAAAAACAGTACAAGAATACGTGGTAAAAATTTCTTAATAAACTATCTTTGACTTGGGTAGAAAAGCACATACTAACTCATACGACTGAATGAATGATTCACGATTTACATTGGCAATCGTTCCACTTGAAGAAAGACAAAATTATCCTCCAAACCCCAAAGTAAGTCTTCAAAAAATATTAATAAAAATATGAGGATGAGATCATAAAATTCTCCCATTTTGGCTACCTACAAATACATATTACCGATACTAATTAAGATATATGTTCAATTCGTTTCCCATCACCATGAAACAAAACACACATTAAGATAGATTTTTTTTGGGTGTCGTTTAAAATTAGTATACACTTGGGAGATGAGAAGTAACCAAACACACACAAACAAACAGAAAAAAAGACAAGTTAGTTGTAAAAACTCAAAAAGCAATCATCCGAGAATGAAGCCCATAATCATTTTCACAAACAAACAGAAATAGAGTGTAACATTCTTATGTTCAAATACACTGGGATGAATAGTTGTATTGTACATTCTGGAATACAAAACTTGTGGATATATACCATCTCAATATAACAGAGTCCAGTCTACGAGTGTGACATTCTGACAGGGACACAAAGTCAAAATATGTACACTACCATCCCACAATGTTACAAGGAATTGAGCCAAAAATTCAATAAAAATAAATCTTGCCTTTCCTACCTGAAATTTCAGTTAGCCTCAATTTTCCCATCAAATTCTAAAGTCTTACTGACTAAGAGTTCCATTGCCTACATGTGACAAAAAAAGTCTCGCATTGACTAGCATCATGACTCAACATTTCATTGCTATTGCCAGAATGTACACATTGCCCTAAGATAATCTGCAATATTGTATGGCCCCATCTTCCAAATTATGACAATTGCTTTCTTATGAAATGATTCATTTCGAATCCCTAAGTATCATCATCTAAGCTAGACTACATATTTTAAAACATAGATAAATGGAAACTTACATTTTTCGATCTTCCGTTGAAGGACACCATAGCTCATACATATTCATATTTGACGAGGTTGTATTCAATAGGAAAAATGCCTTCTTGTCTGTAAAAACATATTATTTTGTGATCACCCAATGTTTAATATACAAACAAAAAACAAATTGATAAATAAACATGTTTTCGCATATAATTACCAGCTGCAGCCTCACGAAGAATTAAATTGTGAAGCCTTATAATTGGCCTTGCGACTACTCTGTCCGTTTTTCCAGCAAAGTTCAAATTATGAATTTTGAGGACAAAACGATCATTTTCTCGTAAAAGAAGTACAATCAAATCATCCAAAAGAATGGCTTGAACATCGTGAAAATCGGATTTTTGTTTATTCCCCCGTGTCATTCGCCAACTTAGAGGACCTTCATAAATTAATTTGTGGCTTGTGAAGTCCAAGTTCTATGAAAAAACATAAAAAAACCATTCAGTTACCAATTTTCAATTAAAAGTATAACAATAAAGCCACAAAATCATACGACTGAAAAATTTCATATATTTTTATGCATACCTTGAGCTCATTAATGATGACAGGATCAGCCTGTTTCAAAAAATATTGATTCACATTATCATTTACAAAATAAAAAATAAAATTACTCGCGTTCACCAGCAATAATAATTGATCATACAAACCTTATCAAAGCCTTTATCAAGGGAAGATTTATCAAGTCTCCTTTGTATTTCAATTAGTCTCTGTCTATCCTCTGCTTCTTTCTTTGCAAGATTTACACTATTCAAAATTTCTTTACTCAATTCTACTGCGCGATGAATATTTTTATACTCTTCACTACTATGGTCTGTACAACTGTAAAAAAACAAAAATACAAAGTTGTAGTTTAAATAAAAAAAAATATTTTATATATAATAAATTCAATTTTAAGTTCACAACAAATGACACACTTACTTGCATAGATTTTCAAACAGTAAAGGATATTTTGTGAGCCTATTCCAAAATAAATTATTTCATTATTACGTTTCGTATACTATGTAGTCATGATCAGTATGCTAAATAATTAACAAATGTAACTCCAGCCTTACCTCTGCATGGCCATTGGAATCATATCAGTAATTTGTAGACGCCGACAGACTGGATCAGACTCGGCCTCCAATAGGAATGAATGAAACTATAGAAGAATTCAAACAACAATAATGTTAACAAAATCACCTTTAAATGAATTAACAAAAATTTAAAATAAAACTAAAATATACTTTGGGATCTTTTCGTCTCCTCTCTTTGAATAATTCCAGTCCAATTTGTTGCTTGGCGCAAAAGTAGGCCGCAGTTTGTTTGAAAATGTTACCCTTCTCTCCGTCAAACTATTCAAATTTAATAATTAAAAAATTCAGTCAAATTCATCCTCCAGCAATGTACTTTTGCTCAACATAAATAATAGTGTGACAAAAAAGTATATAATATGTGTTTTACCATTTCTAAGAGAACTGGACCAATATCACTGACCAATGGATTTTCTTTTCGCTTTGCTTTGAGGGCTGTATTGAACTGTTCATGGACTGTCGACATAAAACAAACTCATTATAATTTGACAATTTCTCCACATTTTATTTTCCAGTGTGTAATATTCATAAATATTAAATGAACAAACAGGAAATTCTCACCTTCTAGCATGTCCTCCAGATTTGCGAACAACACTATAGGAGAAAATCAATTAAAATGATAAATTATTAGTAGAGTACAAATAATGTTAAAATTGCACTTAAATGACTTGGGATGCACGTTCTGTACATTAAAATATTTTAATAAAAAAGTACATGCTACATTCACCCAAATGTGTGAATGATTAATGTATGTATGCTCATAATATATAATTCACTTACTATGGATAATTTCAGAAGGAACAAGTTGCTGCTGCCGAATAGGCCGGTGAAAGAGTCGGTCTACAACTTTTAGATTCCGAACATGTGAACGTTCGGTGTGGAAAAGTTCTGCAAGAAAACAATTCAATTATGTTTAACATTAGTCTTCATTAAGTATTCTAACAGAGCCGTCCATATCCAACCATCAGTTTTGTACACTAAATAATCAATCACATCAACCAGTCTTTAGTCACTTATAAATAAACCTATGTGACGTAGAAATTAAGTAATTAAATAGTACAAAAATACATTTTCCCTTTCCACATTTGTCCTATAAATACTCCCAAAGTACAACTGACAAACATTTACATTGCATTATCACGTCCACCTTTATATTCCAATCAAAGACTAAAAATACACCCAAAAAATATATATATAATTCAATCATTACATTTTCATTAAACTTGAAATTTACCATTTAAAACTTCCTGTCTTTTCTTTTCTAGTCGGTCTAATCGTCGAAGCTCAGCGTCAGGAACATTTTTCGTCCAATCTGGGGGATCTTGTTCAATTTCTGTAAAAACAATAACATTTCGTAACTCAACATTACATTCAAAATTTTACATACATAAAAGTATCACATGATGAATCAAATTGTTTTCATTATTTTCTATACCAAAATCTGAATCACTATCTCCATCCCATCCTTGTTCCCATCCTGAAGAAGGCTTAACGGAATCAGGAATTGCACCGGAATGGCCTGCAGTTTCGGGTGTTTCAGAGTTCCTCAGTGACGATGAAGAATGGCTGGTAAAATTTCGACCCAGTGCTTCCTATAAGTGTGTTAAAAACAATCATGACAATTATTACAAACTACACAAAACAATGCAAATAAAATAATTCATTCATTTCTTAGTCTATATCCTATGCATATTCATCAATTTCCGTACCTCTTGCTCCATTTTTTGACCAGAAGAAGTACTAGGGCTGTCCAGACTTCTAAAAATTGTATCAATACATACATTATTAGGAAATGTCTCTTCCTATTTTATATAAATCATGGTTGACTTTTTCTAAAATAATAGAATTTTTCAACCGGACAAAAAAAATCATTTAAAATAGACAGCTTGTACCTTCCAGACAGACTGGAATTAGATGAACTTCCTGAGTTGTTTGCATCTGATAACTGACGCTGGTTTTCGAGATCGACATCACTATAAAAAATCAATAAAAGTACACATTTAATTAAAACACAAAAAAACTCTTAAAATATTCAAATATTATCTTTTAGCAAAAAAACCCAATAATTTCTACACAAAAAACAACAGGTACATTATTATTCATGATACAAAATTACACTTCTCCACAAAAATTACATAATTTATCATTACCTAGAATATCAGGAAAAAAATAGAATTGTAAACAAGTAAAATTGGCTCTTAATATTTTAATGGAGAACATGTCTATTAAAAATTCACGCCCTGCATCTATTTTCCTCAAAACTTTTAATGGAAGAGACATGAAAATGAAAGAGCTTTTTGTTAATATTGTACACTCTAATTTTACATCTTCCATAATATGTCAATAAATTTGTATCATTTTCATCAAAATAGAGAACAAAAAAAAATTCTAATTCATTAAAGTGCCACATACAATGTAAATTGTCAGTAGTAGGAGTAGAATCACTGATCATATCTCGTTAATGAAAAGATTAATGACAGAAGAACATTAAATGAATGACAGGCGGCGATTTTTTTTACAAGTAAATAGCATTGAGCGTATCAACTACAATATATAAAAAAAAGTCCAGGATGTAGTCGTTTATATTGCATTTATATATCCTGTAATTCAATACTTTGTGGGAGCCCACAAGACAGAGAGAGAGAGAGAGAGAACTCTTGCTCAACTTTTCCCATAGATTAAAATATCTGACCCAAGATTAAACTCATGCTACCTTCCTTCTTGGGCTAACAAATCAACACTAATAACATTCTCTCTCTCTCTCTTCTTTCTCGACTTTCTCACAAAACAAGAAAAACCGAGACAACACCAATCTGTACTACTTTCTCACATCTTTTCTTTTACAGAGTTGTCTTATATCCTCTTATAATAATATTATACACATATCACATAATATATAGCTATTTAGTTGTTCCAAGAGCAACCTGATTTTTGGTCTTGACTACAATGTTCGTGCGGAAATTTTTTAGAGTTCTCACACTTTCCAAATTTATCTTCTTTTATTTCAGAGGGTGGAGTACTCCCTCGACACGCATATACTTATTCCAAACCAAAACATTTCCGTATTAAAAAACAATATTTTATGAATCAACCCAGTCGAAATTTAAAAGAATCTATGACTCTACAATAAATTTATGTTAAATAGCTATACTTTGTAGAAATCTTCTCCGGACGTTGTTTTCCAAAAATATTTATTATGTTCAAATGATACACAAGTTAGATTCTTCTTCTATTTCTGTTTTCTTCATCTAATCGTGAATAAAATATCAACAAACTTTCAAATAATTTAACCTTCACAATAAATTATTATTAATAATGTAAGTCTACAATATGAAATATTCATCCATACAATAATTTAATAATTTAATTTGACAAAAAAATAAATTTTATACCTAGACACAAATCAAGGGTAAAACTGAATTAATGTACTGAAGACAGCAAAGAATCTTTTTTTCCCCTACCAATACCGACCACACACATTAAAGACTTTAAATTCTTTCAGTCATCGCCCACAACTTCCATCGTTTCTCCCAACTTCATAAACCTTTCCCAGTACCTTTTTTCCCCCCTCTCTCTATAAATCTCTAATAAATGTGTAGACATTTTCTGTATATAGGAAGATAGGAACACACACACAAAATATGAACGACCATGTCACCACTAACAAACCAAAGTTGAAAAAAATGCAAGGATTGTGACTTGAATGAGGTCAAAGCACATATGTCAACAAGCCATCTGTCAAGCCATGTAAAGCTTGATCATCCAATCCTTCTCGTATGATCATTGATCATATCGTCGACGAACAAAATAACAAAGATACATAAATACACACTATACACATTATACAACACAGAGCCAAAAAAAATCATAGATATTTTCTCAATCCTCGATATTTTTTTTTTGTTGTTTTTACTCTTTTTTTTTTTGTTTAAATATATAAATCACATGCTTTCACTCCCCTCCATATCTTGTACACACAAAAGTCCCTTATAATGTCAGATAAAGCTTTCAAAATATTTCAAAAACTTATTTTTCTTTCATCCTCAAAACCAAAAGCTTGTTTGGTATGTCATAGTCCCTTGGGCAAGTAAAATTACAAGGATTATGCTAAAAGTTTAGTAGGAACCAAAATCCGGGATTTAGACCAAGAAAAAAAAGAACAAGCCACATATCTCATCATCACGAAGAAGGCAACATTGGAAGACTGGAAAAAAATTCAACTAAATCACTACTACAACTTTCCGACTTTCACCTCAATACGGAAGTACGTACAACATTTTATATACAATTTTCATTCCACTCCATCCACATCCAAGTCTGTACACATAGAGAAACAACAAGGACATTTTTAAAGTTAACCAAAACACATTAGACGACTACCTACCATGAACATTCTTCTCTCACTCTCGAGCATCTTTTTTTCCCTTGTCCTGCAAATTGTATACCAAACTAGCCATCAAAAGCCTTTTCTCTTCTTCCTACACACACACACACACACATGAAAGTTGCCATGTTTATCTACTACACAACGTACATATGATCCTTTTGGACTTAGTCGCATCTAATTCGTAGAGTATGTGACGTGTGCAGTCATAGCCTCAAGTTAAAATGTATTTGTGAAGAACAACACGAGCAATTCCCCCCTCTCCTCCCCCCCTTTCCCATTGGAAGAAAAACAAGAAGCTTTCTTCCAGTCCAACTAGGCCAATGTCTGACGCCAATTACGTGAAAATGCATGACAGAAACAACTCGAGTTGGAGATGAGGGGACGAAAATCCCTTTTTCAACGTACAAAACGCACAATATACACATAAAAAATACATATATAATGTATAGGTAGCTTGTGAAAACTTGTATAGAACCACCAGAGAGCGAGAGAGAGAATGAACACAGGATAATGTATCCGTAGACTATCAAGACCACCATGTGGGTAAAATTGATCTCTGTACTTTCTCTGTCCACGTCGAGATATCGTCAGATAAATACATATAACCCACCTAAAACTAATACTTTTTTTCCGTCTCATTGATACCACTACAAAATGGATAGACAAGACTAAGTTCACAATCATACGACACCAATGGTATTTCCAACTTTTTTCTCTCTCTCTCTCTCTCTCTCTCTCTCTCTTTTCTCTCAATCTCAATAACAGAGCACAACGGAGTACATGTATGTATATCCGTCAGACAAAATAATATTTACCATTTCAATCCTTCCTGTATTATATTACAGATTGTTGTTGATGTTCACCACTTACTTTCTACCCACCATCCATTACTTAATTTATATTGTCCCTTAACCACAACCAACCCCCTCAGGCCTGTTGACAGTATTGTTATTTCAGCATCGTTTAACTTTCTCCTCTTTCTTTTCTCTAACCCTTTTTTCCATTTTACACTCTACAGTCTCAAATGAACAAAAAAAAACAACAAAGTTCTAATGAATTCCCACTCTACTCTTTGTCTTCATTATTATTCCCACTGAATTTCCGTTTCTTCTCTTACTTAGACTCATAATATAAACTAAGAAAAGAAAACTTTATGGAATTGCATTCAATTTATTTAAGTAAAAAAAATGCAGCCTAAACTATACAAAATATTTCCAACACTTTTATTTTGCTTACGCGAAAAAAAAAGTTCTTAGTACCTCTAAGGTTTAACACACACACAAAAAAGCAAAAGAAATGATTCGCTCCGTAAGCTCATTTACACAATTTCATTATGGACAGATACCTGAGAAAAATTTAGTAGTAAAGGACAGATATTTCTAAAATAAGCATTCTATGGGTAATGCCCGTATAATAAAATCAAGACAGCAATCCTTCCATACAAAGTAAAGTAAAAAAAAAATATATCGCCTCAAAAAATACTTTCCCCACGATCGTCCTATCGCATAAATTTCATTTCAGACCATCATGAATTCAATAGTGAGCCAATATCACCATGTCTTAGGGGGGAAACCTTAGATTCCCTATAGAAAAACTACGTTTCTTTTCTCATCTTATTTTCTGTCCTCTCAGCTAACCATGTACCTTTTCTCTCGTTTTTTTTTACTTTCTCCTCTTTTTTTGTATAAAAGACTCTTTCACCCTCTTGGTTTTTCTCCCCTGTCTCTAATCTCACACTGGGTCTATATAATTATATTATATATATAGTACTTCCTACAAAACTGTATTCTTTCTTCTGTATATATCCTCATTAAATGTACCCAATCCTTTTAGCTATATGCATTCACCATTCACATGTAGAAAAAGATTCATCCACTTTATCATGTACCATACAAAGTAGCTCTTTTTTTAGCTATAGTTTTACACAAGTGTCATAAACGATGTATTGTACCTACTCTGAACCGCCTTGTGATGAAAAAATTTTCACTCGTAGTGAAAATTCAATAACAGAAAAAAAGTCATCATAAAATTATTTGCAAAATGACAACTTTTCCAAAATGTAAAATCCATAGCCTTCATTTCATACTTGATAAACTTTGTACTCTAACAGTATTTTTAATTATAGCAATCTCAAAGAAATTATGAACTAGAGAAAAAATTAATTCGCAAAGAGTGCAAAACGTATTTTTTTCTTGGAAGCCATATTTAATGGGATATTCTTTTTTCTATACAGACAGGAAGTACAGTAACATATAAATGGTAGAGCCAATAACAAGTTAAACCATGGGAGATCACATTTGAGAGAGATGTGAACTCAAGTTGGAAATATTTATTCTTCGAGTGTACAAACTATATGCTACCAATGTGCTCAACATCTTCCATAAAAATGGACTATACCTTACTCACTTGCCCATTACTTTCCCTCATACTCATTCTATTTTCTACAGACTACATGTTCTGATTATAACACACACACACACACGTTTGAGAATAAAAGATGTCACACTACTCACCACCACCACTACAACATGGTTTGTACTATAGAGGCTTGTAATAATGGTGAGAGAGGGAATAGAACAGAGGCAGTACATCAACCATAATAAAAAGGATCGAGAACAGTGTAGAGTTGGAAAATATTCCACACACGTTCACAACATAAAATCCAACTGACGGATACTTATAGCACTCATCCAGATGGGTACAATGCATTTCATCAAATGAGCTTATACTACTTGAGTTTAACTCAAAATACACCATTTTTATTCTTCCTCAAACTTTGAACATGTTCAACAACCCCCCCCCCCCGAAAATCCACTCTTAAAAAAATTTCTAACTGTTGCTAACTAGCTCTTAATGACTATCCTACTAAATAATTCACAATAATCAGGTCCTTCTTCAACTGTTCTCTAAAAACATTTTTGTATAATTATTTTCTTTTAAAGAAAAACATCATCCTTTAGCATGTACCTCTTAATAAGTTGACACAAAAAAAACAAGACTAGTCAAACTGAAGCTCACATGCTAATTATTCTCATTTCCTTTTACTGTATGACAAATAAGCCCCATTATTACTTTAAAGACTACACTGTAAAATATACTGCAAAGTATAAAATAGTTAAAATAAAAATTATCTATATATAAAAAACAAGGAAAAAAACAGACACAAAATTAATTTCTCCTCCTTCAGACAATACCACAACAATAATTAGTCTTTGTTGTAAATGAGTGAGGCAAGACATACGTACAACGTATCATTTCATTGAGCCAAGATTTTTTCATGTTAGTATGTAGTACACAAGAAATAAAAATTTTTTTGACGTGATCTGATAAAAATGAAGACCCTTTTGAGATTCATGAGACACTCAAGCCCATCATGTTCTCAATATATAATATATGGCCATACGCGATACAGCCAACTCTCTCGCCAAAAAAAACCCCTCTCACTCTCTCCTTACACTACCCTTTTAATTTCTATGCACGAGAATTTATTTTCATGGACGTACAAGATGCCGCAAGCTAGAAGGAATAGAAAACTTATAACTTTCTGCTATGCGGAAAGATTGTCATTCAGGATAAAATGTGAATTATTGCTCCATACCACAAACACCATGTACCAGTACACTTCACGCACATTATATATTCCTCCTTTTTCTATACATCAACCAAAGTCAAGTAGAGAGGCAGGATTATTTTTTTTTCTCTTTTTGATTCAAACATATGCTCTGTTACAACAGAGACAGAAAAATATAATGTACGGCAATATAACTCACATTGGCTTATCTATATTGTGCTCCCCCCTCCCCCCAAAAAGAAATATCCACAAAAAAATATCCTTGTCACACACATTACCATGTGGAATCTTCAAACTTTTTTGAAATAGGAACAAGTTTGGAAATACCATCACAACCCTCACAAGTAAAGTGTACATACAAGTCTTAGTAATGTTTGCAATCTATCAATTGATGACGAATTCAACAACTCAAATCCTTGTATACTCGCCAAATCGACATTTCAAAAGACAAAAAAAAGACTTTTTTAAAATCTAACTCCTGGAATTTCTTCTATTTTTCTACACATTTTGATTGTTAATTGTACATTTAACTTATGAACATGATGTGTCCCCTGGCTTCATTGTCAAAAAATGATATTTAACTAAATAACTTACACAACACATATTATAGTCATATTAAATATTTGAACATTGTACCTCCATAATTTTTTACCCCTATTAAAATACTCATGTAAAAAAACTCATTGAAACAGAATTTACTTTAATGAATGACAAATTTTCGAAAATTTTAAAATAAAATATTAAGCCATTTGCTCGTCAGAAAAAACTCATTTATTTTATTGTACCCCATCATCATAACGTAATATTCACACACACGTAAGTAATAATATAATCTACACAAGAGGACATTAGACTATTACACGTGTGTTTTAAATATATACACATTTTTTTGTCGTCTTCTTAATGAATTACTTGTTGTATTTTTGTCACCCATAAAAAAATCCCTGACTTGGTTCAATGTCAAAAAAAGTAAGACTCTTCATACTGAAATGAAAACTAAGACTAGAAACCTTTCATTGACTTGAATAACTTTAAGTTTTTTTTTGAGTTACTCTGTCCTCTCTCTCTCTCTTTCCCCATAATAAACCAACCAACCAACCGAGATCAAAGATTCTATCATCATGAATTTACATTGAGTTAGGATTCCTTCCTCAAACTCAATTTACTTTTTTTTCTTCTTCTCTCCCTCTCTCTCTACATACATTACGATATATATTCCTATAAAGTCTATACATTTACTTTTCCAAATGTATTCCTACATCATCCCTCCCTCTGTGCACACACACACAGAGGAAACTTAAGAGATGATCTTGAAAAAAGATAGAGAAATGATCGCTCCCATTACCACTTACATTTCATTTCCCTTCCTCCAAAAGAAAAAAAAATATACTCAGCCCTCCTAAACTTTTCCCCTCCATTGTAAACTTCTACGTCAGTTCAGATACGGATGTAAAAAGAGAGAAATTCACTCAGTCCTTCAAATGGTTCCAGTTCCTAGTCCCTCCTAAATATATTGAGTTTATTCTCAACTATCCATAATAGAGCTTCATTCAAATCTATTATATTAAGTCTAATGAAGCACACTCAATGATTTCCTATTCCGCCTTCATCTTTTATATGTACATCTATCCAACTATCTATAGAGTCTTTATGAGTCGACCATAAGAATATTTTGCTTTTGTCTCCCTCCCTCTCTTCCTCTTCTTATTACCTTCAATATTCACAATGGTCAGGTTAGCTAGTTTCTCTTCCGACAGCGAGTTATTTCATATTTCAACCATGAGAACCACCCAATATCAGCTCCTATCGATTGAACTTTCTCTCTCTCCCTTTCTCCCCATTGAGTGAGTGAGTGAGTGAGGGGATTGAAAATAGTTGAGCATCTCTCAAAATTCGTTTAATTTGTACAAGCCACTGTGTCTACAATATACATATATATATATATTACACACACACTCTTTTACAATATGACCTTTAAGTCCAAATTTCCTCCTCTCTCTCTCTCCTTCTCATTTTAGCCTTCTACATTAAATGTGTGTAGATACCGAATGTGGGCAAGTACGTAATAACACTCAATATAACATAATACATAAAGCGCATAACATCTGCGATCACCCAAAAACTCTCTCCAGTTTTTTCTCTTCTTCTATGAGAGTGACTCTATGCAGCTGCCTTTCTAACTTTCAAACCCAAAAAAAAACCTCCCGTTCCAGCCTGACTTGTTTTTTTTAATACAAAAATATCTCTCTCTATGTACATCCTCACCCATTATCCCATTTTTATCTGTATACCTTCACAAAAAAAGAGAGTAGAAAACAAGACTGTATAGAATTAAATTTTTCTCTCAATGTGATCCACATTTATAACTGTCAATAGTCATATTACGTACTTTCCACCATCGTCAAGCTCATTCAATCAAAAGGTCTCCTTACCATTTTTTACATAAAAAGATTTCTAAATGTGTACACTTGTATTTATTTTTAAAAAAACTTAATTTTAATACAATTTGTACATTAGGTATGTATGACACTGTGGGTGCACAACTACAAGATGAGGATGGATCAGTAAACAAGTGTAATTTATAAAACACGTCAAAGTGCACAATTTTACTAAAACGTGTTTAGTGTTTACATAAAATACATGTACATGCATATCCTACCCAGTTTGCTTCCTCTACGTCATATCATAGGTCAAGATACACAATTTTTTACATCAATCTCTCTGACCTCATGACCAAATCTTGGTTCAGTCAATATTCTTTGTAATCTGCAAAAAAATGACTTTTTTTATTTCTCATATTGTCATATGACAATGAATGAACCTCAAACCAGCTCCCCAAGTGAATTCTAAAAAAACCATGATTTTTTTTTGTAACAAATAAACAATTTCTTCCTAAAGTTATATATCGAAAGAGCATAACGTCGTAGAAAAAAAAAACTCAACTCTTTTCCTATATTTTCAATCCACCACAATGAATGGCAAATGCTATTTGTTTTTGTTAAAGGTAATGTAAAATAGAGAGTCAATCAATACATTTTTTTTCTTTTTAACTAATGCACCAGAGTCACGAAACAGAACCACCAAGAAAGAAAAAACTCAATTTTCTATGTATAGCTAACAAGCTGCTGGAGGTTTCTCTCTCTCTCATACATTACCTTATGTATTATATACACAAGCAGTCAGTCAGTTTAGTCATACAACTCTTTTGCTCTTTGTCGACGCACATTCATCAACTCAGAGAAGCTTATAGAGAGAGTCAATGTCTAACATATTATGTACAAATGAATATTATATAAATACACAGACAAATGAGTATGTTCCCTCTAAAATGTCCGCTGTCGTTGTCATCATCATCATCTCCTTCTTGAGACGGAGAGCCGACGTATTTAGTCGAATATTATTATTCTACAAAGAGAAGAACATAGACCCCCTCCTCCCGTCTCAAAATAGCAACTGATGATAAGAAAGAGAAAGAGAGAGAGCCATACAGAAAGACCAGAAAGGAATGTCTAAGTCATCCTTTTTTCCCTAAGCTGTTGTTGTTATAGTCCACAAGAGAAAGAGAAGGTTCGCTACCTTTTGCCAGCGAACCGTAAATGGCGAATAACGAATGAATAACCTATGCGCAAAATATCTTTTAGCATGACAATAATAATGTGTATAAAACTACACAGGTAGACTTTACTCCATCCAATATTATATCTGTCATATCGTACATCATCAAAATAAAAGTTGATACGTGTATTAAATATAAAGGAGAAAACTGGAGGAATATTAAAAGACTACTAAGGTAGTCAGCATATATACAGCTTCTAATTTCTAATCCTTCCCCATTTTCATTGTGTACAAAAAAAATAAAATGGCCATGTACACAATTCTACATAATCGTTCCCTCAAAACTCACTCTCCTTGTATTTTTATATTTAAATTTTAAAAAAAACATGACCAAAAGAGTACATATAATTAAGGGGAGAAAGTATTATATTAATAATAAAGTTTCATAAAAAACACACACACACACATAGAAAGATCATGTACATTGAGAGCATACCTTTCAGAAAAATATCTACGGTCTTGCCCGGCGTAATCATCGCTCTCGTTATTCATGACGGAACTCATTTTCGTCTTAGTTTTGCGGCCCATTCAAGAAAATTCTGTTTAACTGAGACTCTCTCTCGTTGTCGTCACATCATGTACATTTAGCGTTTAATGTGAACACAGAGTCATTGAAAAGCTTCGCACGCTCACAAATCAACTGTCATTAATGGTAATTGACGACATTTGGAATGTGTGTGTATATTTCAATTACATGAGAGAACCCCACTAATATCTCTTCCTTCGTATATTACACAATTCACTCCATTTATTTTTATAATAACTGCCCACAAAATGGTCCGCTCATCAAAACACATTTAGAAATTGTGTTCACAAAGAGAGAGAGAAAGTAAAAAAAAAGAACCTCAATGTGATTAAGTTTAACAAGTCAATTCAAAAACTTTCCATTTATATAAAGTACACACACACACAAGAATACTTGAAGAGCAAATAGTTTTGTAGAATGCAGTATAAAAAAATAAAATGAATTACATAACAACACAAAAACTACTCAAAAGAGCTCAACACGAAGAGTGGGAGAACAATTTTAAGTACAAAACTTTTTTTTACAGACACAAAAACCCAAAAATTATTATTTTGTCGTCCAATTTATTTTTCTAAAAAGGAAAAATCAAACTTAGTAAAATTTATTTTGTTCTTATATAAAAACTCCTTTCAAAAAAAAGTCGACTCTTTCTTTTTGACTCATTTTGGTTCACTTTTTTCACTTCACTCTCAATGAAATTCAGGAAGAACAAAAAAGTCTATTAGGCTACAAACTTATTATATTTCTCCTGACACAGAGAAATGGCAAGAACACAAGAGAGGAGAGAAAGATAGAGAAGGAAACAAAACTCACACACAAGTTTTTTTTCGACCATGCGTATGTACGAGCACATGTCGACTCTATCAGAACCCACCAAATTTATGAGGAACCTTATTACTGTTACGTAAGTCAAGAGACTTCATTGAGAGATTTTCTATTTCATTCCCATTGGCTTCACTCTTCCATTATTCTCACTATATCTCTTCTCACTTTGGTTCCAAATAAACTTTTATAAAAGAGAAAAAAAAAGTTTTCACTATATCTTGTCCTTTAGTATACACATGTTAAAAAGCACAATTTTACAAAGTAGAGAGATGTAGTTTGGGCATAACTCTTTAACATCTCAAGACAATATATCTCTACTCTCTACGAGTAAACTTTGAGTGTGTGTGTTCTGTATGTCTATGGGTGAGAACGTGGGAGAACACATATGACATGGGATATATAAAGAAGACAGAGATTGCGTATTTTACATCGTCCTTTTAAAAAAATAAAGGACCAAACTTATCTTAAAAGTCACACACAAAAACTTATACTCTTTCTTAACACGTTCAAATCTAATAAGTTTTCGATTCTAGTACTGTACATACAAATAGTACAAGATATAGTCAACAGTTTTAAAGTCATATGTCGAATCAAACATGTACTGTCGCTATATATGAGTGAGTGAGAGAGGGAGAGAGATAGATAGATGACAACATGAGGCTCGTAAAGGGGCGCCAGATTGGTGAATCAAAAAGCGAAACGTGGCTACAAACTCCGGTTTCTTGTTATCTCAACACAACAAGGAGAAGGAGAAGAAGAAGATGCAGTCTTGTACTACGTTGATGATGATAATGTTGAGATCGAATATGTTCCTCCACCTCCACAAAATCACAACTATTAAAGAGCAAGTCTTCAACTAATACTTAGGGAAAATTTCAGGCGACACTTTTATTCACAAGAGGAGAGAGAGAGAGAAAAAAAAACTAACATTACGACACGGGAGAGTAAGACCATGACGACTCTTTTCCAAATGAAACTAAATGCTGAGTTTGCTTCTGACTTTTCTCGCTCATCTCCCGAAAATTCCCACTCTCCCTCCCTTTCACTATCTCGAATAAGTTTGGACTCTGGACTGGAAGTGTGTATGGGTGAGAATGAGCTAAACAGTTTTTTTTCTCTCTCTCTCTCACTAACTCTCTTCAAACAGAGTTAATGCTACTCAACTTCATATGTTTAGCCACTACAGTGATCTAACTCGGGGTTTTCTATAGTCAGAAACTTTTCACAGAGAAGTCTACACCTCCCGGAATCGTGGTGGTTGCGTGAATCGTGAAACGCCGAGAAAGAAGGCGCCCTCACTGCCTCCTCACTGACGCCTTGTCCCGAGTCTCAATCCGCTTTGTCCAACATTTTCTTTTCTCTCTCTTTATACTTCTTTCACTCTACTCTCATAATCATCTCCATTACAGTAAATGTGCCACAACTATTTTTCCACATTTATTTCAATCATTTCCAGTCCCCATGAATCCACAAAACTACAAATATAAACTATGACTAATATACTCTCTGCTCGAAAACCTCATTCCCCTCGTCAAAGCTTAGAATGTTTTTTAAGAGCACCAAAATTGTAATTTTGA